>VWZW01003142.1:67806-174484 GCA_013397115.1 Edolisoma coerulescens | reverse complement strand
AAGGCAGCCCAGGTGGCTCCCTCAGGACGCTTGGCAGGCTGCATGCCAGCTGCCCTCTGCGGGGTGCAGGTTGGTGCTGGCAGTGGGCACTAATCCTCGGGCTGTGTCACCAGGCACGGGGAGCGGAAGAGGCTGTGCGGTACCTGCAGCGCCCACCTGAAGTGGGAGGGACGTTTCCGAGGGGGAGCCGGCTGCTGGCTGAGGGCCTGGACTCCCAGCTGGGGAGCTGAGGGGCTGGGGCAGCTGCGCGGGGGAGGGACTGGGCTCTCTGTCCCTGCCTCTGGCACCTGCTCCTCGAAGGCAGGAGAAGCGGCATGTCCTCTGTGGGCTTGGGCTTCCAGATGGGGAGGCGAGGCACAGACGGGCACCTGGGGGCACAGCTCAAATGCCTGGCACTCAACCCAAGCCTCCCGAGGGACAGGCACTGGGAGCCCATCTCCTGCAAAGCCTCCCAGTCTTTGCTTGCTGTCTTCTTTGCACAGCTCGAGGATGCGCACTTCATCCCACTCATTCTCCTCCTGCAGCAAGGGCTTGACTCTGATGCTCTGGTGACTCACGTGTTCCCACTTGTCCTGCATGGCCTCTTTGTCACTGCTGTCTTCCCAGCTGGACTGCACGGATGATGAGTTACCATTCCCTTTTTGCACCTCCTGGCCAATGGAGTCTTCCTCTTCAGAAAGCTCTTGGCCAATGGACTCTTCCCAATCAGACAGTTCTGGGTAGCTACTGACATCTCTGTGGGACACCTCTTCCTCATTGCATTCATCCCAGTCAGAGAGTTCATGGTGGCTACCAAGTTCTCCTTGGGACAACTGTTGCTCAATAGATTCTTCCCAGTCAGAAAATTCCTCATAGCTATTGATGTCTGCTTGGGACAGCTCTTGGTCGATTTCTTCTTCCCAGCTGGATGGTTCTTGGAAGCTTCCAGCATCTCCTTGGGACAGCTCTGGCTCACTGCAGGCTCCCCCTTGGGACACTTCCTGGTAGCTACCAGCTTCACCTGGGGTCTGCTCCTGCTCAATGCAGGCTTCCACCTGGGAAACTTCCTGGTATCGATTGGATTCTCCTGGAGAAGCCTCTGGCTCACTGCAGGCTTCCCCTTGGGATATTTCTTGGTATCTGCCAGATTCTCCTGGGGTGAGCTCGGGCTCAATGCAGGCTTCCCCTTGGGATACTTCTTGGTAGCTACCAGCATCTCCCCGGTGTCACATCTGGCTCACTGCTGGCTTCCCTTCGGGAAACTACCCAGTAGATAGAAGCATCTCCCAGGGCCAGCTCTGGATCACCACAGGCTTCCCCTTGGGACACTTTCTGGTAGCTACCAGCTTCTCCCTGGGGTCAGCTCTGGCTCACTTCAGGCTTTCCCTTGGGAAACTTCCCAGTAGGTACCAGCATCTCCTCAGTTCAGTTCTGGCTCACTGCAGGATTCCCACTGGGAAACTTTCTGGTAGTTACTGTCATACCCTGGGGACATCTCTGGCTTACTGCAGGCTTTCCCCTGGGATACTTCCTCGTAGCTACTGGCATCTCCTGGGGTCAGCTCTGGCTCACTGCACACTTCCCTTTGGGACACTGCCTGGTAGCTACTGGAATCTCCCTGGGACAGCTCTGGATCACTGCAGGCTTCCCCTTGGAACACTTCCCAGTAAGTACCAGCCTCTCCAGGGAACAAGTCTTGTTCATTGGAGGCTTCCCCTTGGGACACTTGGTATTTGTTCATTTCATCTTGGGATAGCTCTGGGTCTTCCTCCTCGTCAGACTTGGAGGGCTCAAGCTCCCCTGCCAGTGTCCCCTCCTTGCTATCTTCCTGCGCCAGGAATGAACCCTTTTTTGTGGCTCCTCCTGCTGGTCACTGAGGGCCTGTGCTCCCAGTGGGCTTTGCGAGGGGCTGGCAGGGCAGCAAGGGCTTTGCGGGTTAGAGATCTGGCTCTCTTCCCTGTCTGCTGGAGCTGCTGCTTCTAGTTGTGCAACCATGCTCTGGTCCAGGTCCCTCTATTTCTCTGGCTGCTGGTCGGATGCCTGGATCTCCAGCACAGCCTTGCTCACGCCAGTGTTCCACACTAAGTCCAGCAGAGCCTGGCTGCAGCCCGGGGGGCTGTGTGGGGCAGGGGCTGGGCTCTCTCTCCCTGCTGATGGCACCTCCTCACTGAGGGCAAGAGAGTCTGGTGCCCTTTCCGCCTCAGGAGCCAGATGCTCTGAGGGCTCCTCCTCCTCAGCAGCTCTAGCTGGGGCAGCAGCAGCTGCCAGCTCGGCCTCCATGGGACTTGCCAGGGCAGGAGAGCCGCTGGGCAGCTCACGGGCTGCCTCTCCTGTCACATCGGTGCCTGCGCTGCTGGGAGAGCCAGGCCTCTCCTGGGCACAAGAGTGGTCATCCCTGTTGTTTGATGGGTGCAAAGCTTTGTCCCAGATCTTGTAACTGATGCCTGCTCCCCATTGGGAGCTCCCCTGTCTGCTTACGCTTTCTTCCCTTTGGGACAGCTTTTGGTCACTCATGTCTTTTTCCCATTGGGGTGGCTCTTGGACATTGTATTCTTTTCCTTGGGATAGCTCATTGTGGCTGTTGTCTCCCACTTGGGACAACTCTTGGTCTCTCTCGTCTTCTTCCCATTGGTACATGTGCGGATGGCCTCGCACATCTTCCAAAGGAGACAGTTCCTGGTTTCCCTCCCCTTCCCACTGGGACGGCTCCTGGCCTGTCACATCTCCTTTCCACTGGGACAACTCTTGGAATGTGTCCTCATCTTCGTCCCATTGGTACAGCTCCTGGACTGTCACACTTTCTTCCCTATAGTAGAGCCCTTGCTGTGTGCCACCTCCCCACTGGACTCTCACACCTACCTCCCACTGGTGCAATTCTGGTGTCTCGCGGCTCCCCATGGGGAAACTTCCTGGACTTCTTGCCTTTGTTAAAACTCTTGGACTGGCACTTATTCCCACAGGCAAGGCTCTCGGACGCTGACATCGGCCCATTGGGAAAGCTCCTGATCCATGTCATATTCCCACTCTTCGTCCATGGTGACAAAGGCCCCTTTCTCCTCAATCTCCAAAAGTGGCAGAACTCAGCTGCCGCCTGCCCCCACCCACTGCCCGCTGAGGGCCTGGTCTTCCAGCCAGCTGTGCAAACGAGGCCATATGCCAAAGTCCGTAGAATGGGTTTTATTGAGAGAGAGAGACAGAGAGAGAGAGAGAAAGAAAGAAAGAAAGAAAGAAAGAAAGAAAGAAAGAAAGAAAGAAAGAAAGAAAGAAAGAAATAGAAAAGAGTTGGGGGGAGAGAAAGTGAGTGACAGAGACAGATTAAGTAGAAAACCTCACCATTCCATGGGTCCCAACATGTCTCATTGATGCTCTTAATCAGGTCTTCTTGGTGGAGTTAGAATTCTTATTCAACTTTTCATTCTTATTAATTTTCTTATTCTTATTTCTGATATTTACCTCTACTATATCATCTTCTACATAATTTTATTCTCATTCTTATTCTGATTCTTTTTTTTTCTTTTTCTTCTTATTGTTCTTATTCTTTTTCTTATTCTTATTCCTATACCTATTCCTTTTAAAAATTTTTTTCTTCTTGTTGTTCTTATTCTTATTCTTATTCTTTTATTCAGTTCATGCCCCCCCACTCTCCCAACCACACACACAGTTTTTTGCATGAATAGTTCACATGTTTTCTCTAAAAGGGGATGGGGAGGTAGAGACTGTTTTTTGAAGGGAGCTAGACATGTTCAAAGCAGAAGCAAGGTCTTAAAACAATCAGACACAAACTTGCCTTTTGGGAAGCGCGTTGGTGAGTGAACAAACAACTAAATGCAGTCTCACCTGCAACATGCCTAAGGGAACATCTGAAAGGGAAAGCATGCATAACCCACACAGGAGCACAGAGATACAAAATCACGTGTTTATCTGATTGTTCTAAGTGTATTCATTTTGTTCTTGTTCTTTTGTGTTACATCCAAGCACTTTCTGTGCTATTCTTTTCTCCTGGACCTGTAGCTCCTTAGAATCCAATTTCATGTTCTTGTATTAATTGTGCAAATAGCCAGCAGCACATTTGTAGAAGGGGCCATAAGGTTTAAATTTTTATATTGTCAAGAAATTTCCAATGAAGACTTTTCTAAGGCTTAAATAATACTCTGTATCTCTTGGGGTGAAAAAAGAGATGCAGCAGAGAAGCCTGAAATAACATTAATTGAGAAGGACTTTAAAAGCTGGCTCAGTTTTTAAAGTCAGTTCTCCATAACAGAAAATTTAAGCACTGATGTTTTGTCTCTGATAAAGAGATACAAATTCTAGCTTGAAATAAATGGATAATTCCAGTCGTTGTGACTTCATAATCTGCCTTGCTAATGAATACCATTGACCTGATGTTTGATACATGGGCATTATTGAACTTTCCTTCTGCTATTTAATGTTATGCTGGATTACACTTAATTTCATTAATCAGTGGAGTTCTATTATCATCTCCCTTCATGACAAAATCTTGACTTACCTGCTTGAGTAATTGCTGGATCTGATCAGGCACCTGACAGCTGTTGAAGAAGAAAGACCTTTAACATGAAGCTAAAGAGGATGTTTGCTCTTATTTATGCTTGGATGAAGTCATGCTCATGAACATGTGCTCTCATTTCTTTCTGAGAAGAGAATTTGTGTTAAGCACAAACACTCTAGCAATGTTTTCTGATACTGTAGGGCTTGCAGGTGTTATTAGTCTAAGTCTAACATTGGAAAATAATTCCAATACCACACATGGCTGCTTTAGTTGTCAGCTTTTCTCATTTTGAGTTGAAGATGTCACCATCTTCTGATGGCTAGACCTGCAATATTAAGCAGCTTCAAGCTACTTGACAGATACTACAAACAATAATTTAAAACATTTGAAATATTTTGGAATGTAATATTAGATCTCAAATTATGTTTGGATTTGGTTCATTTCTCCCTACTGTTAAAAATTGTCACTTATTAACACAGCCTTTTCTTTTGCAGAGATCCTTGCAGTATGCTGTCTGCTTTCCTCTGCATGATGGCCTGTAAGAAATAAGTTTTCTGTCCCCTTCTGACAAAAATTGCAGCTCCACATGCCAGCATTATCACCTGATAATATCAGAAAGAGTGCTACCACTTTACCTTGTGAATACCCTGTTCTTGCTTCACTAGCCCCAGGGGAGAAAGGACGAGGGAGAAGGAGTGTCATGAATGTGAGCTCCTGCCGCTCCAAAGTCCATGTTTCATTAAGGCAGGGAATTTAAACTCTTCCTTTCTGCTTTGAAAAGCATTTAATTTGCCCTAAGTTACACAAGCAACAGCACTCCAAGATGTGTGGCTATATGAGCAGAAAACCCAGGGTGTCCTGCAGGCTCCAGTTCCAAATTTTGTCAGCTGTTTGCCTGCTAAGAAGAGGAACAAGTCATGTACCCTCAAGGTATATAGATGCCTTTGCATACTCACATGGATCCTGGCAGTGAGCCTCATTTAGACTTTTGGGGGGCAGCCTTTTCATTCTAGACTGATGCAGTAACAAAATCATACCCCTGCATTTTCAATAACTTGGCAAACCACCACATCGTTTTGCAGTTACAGGATTTTATTTTTTCTATAAATTCAACCAGTTCAGGAGATGTAGATATTTTGTGAGTTTTATCCCCTAATCCACGATTTAAGCACTTTAGTTAGATTATATCAATGTTAAGTATACCCGACACAAAATGTTGGCTTACAAAGTTTATACAGAAGCAATAGCTTATATGTATTTTTTGCTCAATTTAGAGTTAAAACCTAAAATATTAGAATGTTTTCTTTGATATACGACTGACCTTTTTCTAGTAGGGAGTTATGAAAATAAAAGCTATATCAGTTTTTCTTTACTTCCTTTCACCTGTTCTAATACCATAGTTCTTTTCTTCCTGTTTCTATCTGTAAAGAAAAAAAAAAGAAGAAAACAAAGTGTGAGGTGTCCTTTTTATTGCATTATGACAATATATTAAGTACAGTGTCCTGTATTTTGTTTGATTCCTCTTGTTTTATCTTGATGAAATAATCTTTGTTACATTTCCACACAGCATTTTGATAAAAAATAGTATATGTTTTAAGAGTAACCACATCTATTTTTTGTTATTGTCACCTCATATAAAGCCTAATTCTCTGCAATTTTAAGACAATGTTCTCAGCAAGAGACCGAAATATCGCTAAGAATCATCTCCTGGTGAGAAGAAGCAAAAGACAGATTTCTCTGAGCAAAATGCAAATTCATTTCACAGGGTTTTGCTTGGCACAGCAAAGGGAACCATAGCAACATAAACAAGCTTGTACATTAAAAAGCTGTTGTTGACTGATATGACTGAGACAAACATTAAAGAGAAAAATCAGTAGTGTTCAAAGATTGCAAGCAAAGATATGATCATCATTCAAATTTTTTATTTGGATTCAGAGCTCATACAAAATCAGGTATAAAGGTCACAGATAAGTAAATTTGAAACCTCTGGATTGCATTTCCACTGATATAACAAATTTTACTAAATGAAAGGGTGCCTTGTGAAATGCAAGTCTTTGTGCAATGTCTAGGTTGTTTGGTGGCAACTTTCCGAGTTCCTGGAGGTTCAATGAATTAGAAAGAAAATCTACTGTGCTGGCTGCTATTGCATATATTTCACTGATTAACAATCCTGATCTTTTTCTGTAGATAGCCTGTCATGACACCAGCATTAAATGCAGTTTTACGCCTCCTGCAGACTGGACATTATTTTGCTTGGAGAGTCACAGCCTACTTGGGAATAATAACAGAAAAATTCAGACTGGATTCAATCCATAAAAGAGAAGGTCGTTAATGGCAGCCACTGTAGCTTCTTGTGTGGGAAAAGAACAACAGAAAAAAACCCCCAGAAGCTAAAAAATGCCCCCAGAGTATATCTGTTTTACAATATATAACACCAGGTTGAATTGAGATAATGACTTTGGCTGATGAAAGCTCTGTAAAACACAAAGCCTTTGAGTAAGCAGTTTGATTTGTACTTTATGACTTTCAGATTGAAATCTGGCATTTATGCACAAGATAATTAGATAAGAGCTGACCTGAAGCTGTCAAACCTTGTCATTAATAAGAAATAACAGGTCAATGGAGTACCTAGTGCAGGAATTTCCATTGAAGACTTTCAAGGAGTGGTTTTCAGTGCAGCGTGACTCAATATACTCATCAGTAACCAAGAACCAGATTTAAAAAAATAATAATACCAATGTACACATTAGAATAAGCGTCTAGTGTTATCCGTATTTTTAGAGGTAGGGAATTAGCAAATACATGGCTTTACCTCTGTAAATGGCTTTTTTTTCCTATGGAAGGAGCACACTGAATCCAATGGCTATCCACATTTTTAGAAGGATTGTGAAACATTGCACATAGGGAGGGTCTAAGATTAGAAGTGATGAATGGTCTGTAAAACATGGCTTTCTTCCAAAGAATTGAAGGGTTCACTTTTGTTTTGTAAATTTAAGGGAAATGTGAGAGGCAATATGATTCAGTTGTAAGAGTATCTTCAGGAAGAGAAAATGGAACGTATTTTAGGATTTTTCCAGCTCGTTAAAAAAAGTAAAATGTAATGAAAGTAAATGTTCTGGACTTAAAGCTGAATATTTAGATGAGAAAATTAAGTACATTTTTACAAAAGCCATAATTACTCAATTATCCAAACCACCAAGATAAGGAGCAAATATTAAGAAGAACAGTATTTTTATTATTACACTTATTTTTGAGATCTTCAAATGAAGTTTGAATTATTTCTGGGAATACATGTTGGCTTAATTCAAATTACTGAGGTTAATATGAAAATAACTGAGAGAAATTCAAGGTACACTAGAAGTCAAAGAAAGGGCTAGTTCTTCCTAGCTTTCAGGTTTTTCATCAGCATTTCCAAATCTACCTTTTTAAGCCAGTATACTGTGTATTCAGTAGCAATACATGGAAGAGACCAAAGGGATGTGTGTGTGTAAATTTGTAGTGGTGAAAAGGGGAAATAGGTTTCCGTACATCTCCTGCAATACTTTTCTCTCTCCTTTCCTGTGTTTCTGCAAAAACTCTCATGGTCATTTCCTAACAGTCAGCTTGCACTGAGAAGGATTTATCATAGAAGGATAAGAAAGCCTGATGGAGGTAATGCTTAGGAAAATGGTTTTATGCCTTAATTACCAATGGCACTTGATCAATTCATAAAGCATACTGAAGGAGATGGGGCAAGGCTGCTTCCATACAAATATGTATGTAAATATCCTCCAGCTATATAATCTGGAGAGTGGTAATACACCCCACTGTTCTTAATTTCTCCTCCAAAATGCAAAACCTGAGCAGATGGACAGTCAGAATAGCACTGTAGTTGACATCAGGACTTCGCTTATAGCACTGGAATTGTGACTGTGGCTTGCTAAACAAAGTATTTGCAATGCAGAGTTACCCTTTATTACCTCCTGCTTTTAAATCAGCCTTGGGAAGTCTTTAATTTTTTTTTTTTAAAGCACAGTTGCAGCATTCTAAGGTTCTGATTTTCAAAACAACAGCCCAGAATTAGAAAACTGTCCTAGTCAAGCGAAGACTTCTTCATGCAGAAGGTTACCTAATTTAGTTACTGAAGGCTTTCTACAAAGAGAAGGGCATGCATTTTGCAATGGGCAAATCTGAGCAGAGTGGGAGCAGCCAGGAATACCTGAAACATTTGTGCGGTTGTGATGAAACCTCCTGATTAATTTAATATCTTCAGAAGCAGCAGATACCATGGATTATTAATGCTCTGGATGCCTGAAACCATGCTTGTGGTACAAATGGAGTCCACGGCAGGAGTCCCTAATTTATCATTGGACACAACCTCACACGGTGCAGCAGCGCCTGGCAGGTGTGGGAGGTCACATCCACAGCAAGAGGTGCTGTCTGGAGGCAGGGCTTGTTAGTTCAGGGGCAGTCTTGGGTGCACACAGCTTCCAGGGTGTCAGCCTTGATGGGTGAGTAATGGTAGCAGTAGTCTGAGGGGTCTGCTGTCATGAAACTTGTCTGGGAAACGTTACCTCAGCAGGGAAGTACATCGAAGCATTAACTTCAGCAGTGTACCACTTGCAATCTTGATAATTTTGCTGAAATTTCCCTCCTAAATGCCTGTGCATGTAAAATTGATTATTTATGATGCAGCTTTTACATGAGAATGCCTTGTTGTCGCATGCTGTGTTGTGTATGTTTTCTTTCTAGATCAGGACCAACAGTTATTTTTTTTTCAAGCTAATTTTCCTTGCTTGCCTTATTTTTCTTCCCTGTTTACCCTCAACAGAGCTATTCCCAAGCTGTTTGAAGTCAGCAGAAACACTACTACAGACTTCAAAGGAACCTGAATGTATTTTCAAGAACAGATCAGAACGTGCCTCCTTTGCTGAAGGATCAATTAACTCAGGGGATGTGAAGTACAAGCAGAGGCAGCACCAGGCTCTGTCATTTCCCACAGAAAAGCATAATTCTACTGAGCAGAGAAGATCATTTCTGCAGATTACCTGTCATGTTTTGGGAGGTGTGTTTAGGGTGGCATTGAGCAGTCTAAGGAGGCAGAAACCATTTTAATTTGTGACTGGTGACAAGACGAGTTTATAGAGTTAAAAACTTTGCTGGTGGAAATAGCTATACATCTTGTTTCTAACACATCTTTGCACTGAAAATGTATCCTGAATGAAACCTGGTTTGGTCTGATTTCAGTCAATCTGCTAGTTAATGTTTCTATTCCAGAGTCCCATGCTTCTCCCCACAGACCCTGATTGATTTTAAAGCAGTCATAATACATTTCTCTTTACCACTGACTCACTTCATAGGCCAGCTTGACTTAGTTGCGATGTCTTAAACAACATGAAATTTTTACTAAGCTGAGGTTCTAATTGCCTCTGGAATGGCAGGAATTATTGCCAAACCAGCTTTTTTGGTTTTCTTTTTAATTACTGTGCCAAGAATGATGGCCACTTCTATCCATGTGCTTCATGATTTCCTAGTGTATTCAGATATATCAGCTGGGTTTTTTTTGTGCAAGGGAAAATGCTCTATCAGTCTGCTTTGCAAAAAACATCTAGATTAATCCTCCCTGCAAGGCTAAAATTCATGAACTTAGTGATTTTGGTTGATTGTCAACAGAATCAACTAAATGTATCTACAATTTTCTGTGCTTATTGTTCTATCAATTATAACTGATATAATTGGCTTTGTGATTTTTGCATTGCAACTGGCTTATCACTTGCCATTTGTCTTGTCTTATGCAATGGAATACATTTGCTGCTTAGATTTACAAATGGTTTATAAAGTAAGATCCCATTAAATCTTTGTGCATACTGGTTTCTACTTTCATTCTTATCATGCCTCCATTTCATGATAAACAAGCACAGACATTGCTCAGGGAATGACTTTCCAATTACAGATACCTGAAGATAAATAAAACATTTTTTTATTTGCATGGGAGAAAATTCCCTCTTTCAAGCATGAATAGGGACTTATACTGAAAGGATAAGTTAGGCAAAGTTAGTGATTATTTATGTTGTGAACAGAATTATGATCTAAATTGTACATACAGAAGCCCAACAATTTACTTGAGCAATTAGCCTGAGGCTAATGTGCTTCCTTGACTGGTGATGTGACTCCGTGAGCTCTGTGTTTTAAATAACATTATCCATATAATTAATATAGATTGAGGAGATGTTCAGAATTATAATGAATATGGTAACTCTTCAGCTAAACAGATAATTATATCAGGAGGAAAGAATTAGCCAAATTGTGTTGGGTTTTGGCAGACACTAGCATTGGATAGCTGTATTCAGCTTCATTTATCCCCAGCTGATAGAGGCAATCCAGTCTCCAGAGACAAACAGATGTACACGGTTCACTCTGTCACCTGGTTCACTGTATTGTCGTCTGTAGTGTTCTTCTTATGGCAGCAACCTGCTGCTGGTAGGAATTCGGCACAGAGACTCATGAGCAAAGCATATAGACATTTATCTGAACACACAGCAAAGATTTGGAATATTGAAACATTTTTTAAATTTCCTTCACCTCCACTCCCTTTGTTTTGTGTGTGTTTTAATAAATCAAAACTCTCTGAAGCCAAAGCATTAAGGTTCAGAGGAAAGTTGTTATTTTGTATTCAGCTACTAGAGTTTTAGACTCTTGGAAACAGTTAAAATGACTCTAAGTGTTCTTAATTCTGAAACATTTTGATGCCAATAATCTGCCTGCTGTCTCTTACTTTGGTCTTGGCTGTTTCAAATTTCACTGCACACTGGTTTAGTACTTGCTTATGTGCCAAGTGACTATTTACCAGTGATAATGTTAATAAAAATTATCTAAAACTAGGCCAAAAATATTCCTCATTTGGCAAAGAAAATATGCATACTTGTTATGAAACTATAAAGGTTTTCCCAACATTATAAAATCCTCAGAAATATAAATTTTTTACAGAGGCAAGTCTTTCTGAAGAAGAGTCTTTGATCAGTTTCAAAGATGCTCAAATCAAAATAAAGGTCAAGATTTCAAATGCCATAAATGCAGAACCTGTATATATGTATATCTGAGTGTCTCTCTCTCTCAGTATATTAGATTATACTATATTATTTCTTTTTGATATGTTATTTACCAGGCAATATAATCAAATTATATGCATATGTGTGTATCGATGCACGTTTTATGTTATATTTGTACTCTTTAGGTATAAAATATAATATAGATATAATATATAAATACATGAATATAACCATATACAATTTTATGAACAAAACATGAGGCCCTGAATATTTTTACGCTTTCCTTTTTTATTGACAGCTTTCTTCTCAATTCTGTCATTTCCTGACTTTACTCAGAATCACCTATGAAGATGCTGTTTCTACAAAACTTATAAAACCTATTATATTCTCACAGTCACTACATGACCTCTTCAAATTCTGTCAAAAAATGTGTTTATTGAGGGGTGCAAATATAGGTTTGGAAAAATAAAGTTGTGTCCCTTTTATCTAAGTCTTCTCCTGTTTCTACTTTCACACCTTGTTTGGTAAATTAAGGGACAACTTTCACGGTGTTAATCTTCATGTAAGCACTTCCCAGTAAGCCCTAGTGATGACTAACATCTTTCCTTGTGGTGTGAGATAAAGTGTCTTACAACCGCCTCACTCCAGAGAATTGTGTTTTTTGGTGGACTCACAGCACTCATTTCAGGAGTGCTGAATCAAAAAGTATAGAGACAGTATGACTGAAAATAAAAACAATATTAAAATAACCTTGTATCTGGTGTGTGCAAAGAGACATTCACCCTTGGCAATTGTAATAACAACTCTATAATATAGACCTTAATAATGGGCCCCTCTAATGGCATCCTCTGTTTTTATCAGGTTTCTATCAGAGTGGTGTATATTCACTTTTTGTGGGCAAAACAATGTGAACTCTAAATTTTCTTGAAGAGTCTTCACCTTACTAAAATTATTCAAAGAAAAAAGAGACAGTTTTTATTTTTTTCATGCTCAAGGAATACTAGGCAGAAATATAATTCAGAACAACAAATACAGTTCTATTAAAATTTTTTCACAATTAAAATGAAGCTATAAAACCCTTCTGTATTCATCACAGAATCATAGAGGAAATGACTCATTAAGGTTGGAAAAGACCTCCAATATCTCTGAGTCTAACCTTTGAACAAACACCGCCATGCCAGCTGAAACACCGCACTAAGTGCCCTGTCTTGTTGTTTCTTGAACGTTTCTAGGCATGGTGACTCCACATCCTTGCTAGGCAGCTTGTTCTAATTCTTAACCACTCTTTCAGTGAAAAAATCCTTCCTGATGCCCAACCTGAACCTTCCCTGGTGCAGCTGGAGGCCATGTCCTCTTGTGCTATCGCTGGTTCCCTGGGAGAAGGGCCTGACCCCCACCTGGAACCTCCTTTCTGGTGGTTGTAGGGAGCGATAAGGTCTCCCCCGAGCCTCCTTTACTCCAGGCTAAACAATCCCAGCTCCTTCAGCCACTTCTCATAGGACTGACTCTCTAGACCCTTCACCAGCTCTGTAGTCTGTCTCTGGACTTGCTCCAGCACCTCAGTGTCTTTCTTTTAGTGAGGGGCCCAGACACAGGATTCTAGTTGTGGCCTTACCGGTGCTGAGTATAGGGGAAAAATCCCTGCCCTGGCCCTGCTGGTTACAGTGTTTTTGTTACAGGTCAGGGTGCCCTTGGCCTTCTTGGCCACCTGGGCACACACACTGGATCATGTTTAGCTGCTGACCAGCATCCTCAGGTCCTTTTCCACCAGGCAGCTTTTCAGCCACTCTGCCTCAAGTGCTGCATGGGATTGTTGTGACTCAAGGCCAGTGACCAACACTCCATCCTGTTGAACCTCATACTGTTGGCCTTGGCATACTGATCCAGCCTGTCCAGATGCCTCTGCAGAGCCTTCCTGCCCTCTAGCAGATCAACAGTCCTGCCCAACTTGGTGTCACCTGCATTACTGTTGTAATGTCTTAAACTGTGACATCCATGAAAACTTTATACTGATTTTAATGACCTTTGAATCAACTCCCCAGTGTTTTGCTTGCTTTTAATTTTGATTGATTTCCACTGTTTCAGAGCATTTTCAGCAAACAAAAACAAACACACAGGAGAATCCCAGTAATTCTCCAATAGGAGATGAAATTTATACGTATTCTACCAGTTTAACTACTCCATGACTCATGGAATGACATGCATGGTGAGTTTATAAAATTAAGCTTGTAACAAAGAGGCCAAATGGGAGGTTTAATAAGTAAGACAAATAATTGTAATCCCTGCACATTTTTGTGTTTTTGCAAAGTATTTGTGTCGTCTTTCCATTACGTAATTAAGCTAAACAGAATTGTTACCTTAATGAACCCCAAAAGTGTCTCATTGGCTTCCAATGGTTTCCACCACTGACATTGTCCAAAGACCCTCAGAACTGAATGTTAGATAAATAATGCAAAAATCTAGAAATTTTTTTGCAGCTGCATCAGTAAAAACCTTTAGTGGCTAAAGTATTCTACAGGCTTGAACTCCTTGTCTTTATGAAGTAAACTCAGACAGCAGCTGGGACTGACTAGTGGTCTAGCTAAAAATCCACAAAATTCTTTGGGACAGATTGTTTGGTCCTATTATCAACTTCTTTTAGTATTACATTTTGTTAAGAATAAAGGACCCCTGACAGGATGAGTTTAGGGCCAACACATCCTTTGAAGATGAGAGCTCAGTGTAATTACAGTGTAATCAGTATAGGGGATAGATGACATCCCTTACAATCTTAAGCAAACAGAAAATTGTCTATGTATTCTTTATTTCTATGGTTTTTATTCCTTTTAAACAGGAATATTTTTTCAATTTGTTTTAAAAATTAAAATCTACAGTAGACAAAATTCAGTATTATATAAGCCTATGATTTATAATTAAGTAGGAAAATCTCAGTGCCTCCTCTCCTTTTCTCACATGTGCATTGCAATCACATCACATCCTTCCCTCATTTTCATGTAAAAATAGTAGGGGAAATGAAGCAAAAGAAACTCATCATGTCTTGCTTGTCAAGCATGACTAGTAGGAGGCTCTACAGGCTACATAACTTATCTGTCATTTTCCTCTGGCCAGGAAATTAATTCGCAACTGTTTTTAAAACTTTTAGTCATCATCAAAATAAGTTAACATTTGGAAGTACTGAAGTACAACAATGCAGAAAAAGTAACCCTACACTTCTTATTTTCTTATGCACTAGTTGCAGTCTTATCTCTGATACAGTCCTAGCTGGAAGGAAAAATACAGATTTTAGCTGATACTGACTGAGTGCTTAGTTCTTGAATAACAAGCTTGAAGCTACTTTTGTCAGTTTTTCAGTGGTGCAGGAGAATTAAAATCTGAAGCCTGAACAAATTGTCTTCCTTGAGTTTCTGTCTCACTGACCTGAGTCTTTGTCCATTACCCTGTGCTGCCCATTTACTGTGACCCTAAAATCAAATGCATGTATGTAAGACATATGTTTTTCATGATGTCTGCAGTGTATGCTTGGAGATCCCTTTGGACATCATGACAGCCACTGATATCACACTCATTAGCCTGTGCTTGGCTCAGCTGTTCCCAGAGCTGGGAATTTGTACTGCTTGGCAACATTTAGACGTCAAAACCAAATTGTTATTTGTGTGATTTTGCCTGGGAGTGGGAGCTGTTCTGGAATTCCTCACAAACTACAGGAGATTTAGGGGCCACAGATCAATTGCCTTACACCACACCACTTGGTGTCCCTAGATCGTATCTGCATCTGCTTTACTTGGTGACTGTCAATGGGAAAGAGGAGTATTTCATTCCAAACCCTCACTAGATGCAAATCAGTATCACCCATGTGAGCAGAGCGATAGCACTGTGTGTTGGCCCACGCTGCGTTTTGTTCCTTTAAGTGTATTTTCCTCTCCATTAAATGTTAGGGACTCTCACAGGCCAAAAGTATTACTTTACATTACCAAAAGCATGTTTTATTCATATGTCAATAGTGTCCTAGGTAATTTAATATAATGTATCCTTAACTTGCTGTTTAATGCAAATAACACAACTACCATAAAGAAGCACACATAATTTTATGCAGAGATTTCTAGCTGTCTGTTCCTAGTATCCACATGAAAAGCTGTTACTCTGATATATCTTCTGGGCTAAATATTTTATACATTTCAGACCTACTTGATTGTATAAAAAAAACCCCAAGAATGTATATTAGCTAAATTTAACCCAATCACAAAGCTTTATCTTGAAAAGGTTTCTTTCAGAGCATAGAGAGAATCTGGGCTGTTTAGTATTTCAAGAAGGAAGAATGTTCTCTAGAAACTTTTCTTCTCCCTTTGTTGTTTTCATTTGTAAGCCTACTGTTTATCTTGAAAACATTGTTCTGGTTGTACAGGAAATTATTAATTTCCTCTGTCTGTTTCCATTTTTCATATGCTTGCTCTGTGAGTTTCAGGCTCTATTGCTTCCTTTTAGTTGCTCTACCATTTACAGGGGAGAGGGGAAAAATGATGCCCATTTTTATTTTATGCTTTTCTTCCATTTTCCCTGCCCTGTTACATTTGTGAAACTCCTGTCTTACCTTTTCCATGCTATTTTATTTCAGAATTCTATTGATATGAATTTTAAGAGTATTTTAAATATTTATTTCTTAAAACAGATTTATTACATTTTTATCATTTCACTATTGAAGGAACAGATTTAACCAATAGGATCTGATCATCAAACATATTTTCTAATGAAAGTATTAGACTGAGAGCAACATCCTCTGGAAAAAGTTGTACCATTGACTCACACGTGCATCTTACTACCAACACTATCGCAAAAGAAAGGGAAAAGGGGGATAATTTAATATATTTCCACTTACACATTCCCAGTTTCTGCTATAGAGATGCCAAGGAGCTGATTTTCAGAAAAGTTATGGGAATGGGAGATAAATTTAGTCAGGAATCCTAAATGAAGTGCACCAATGTACAGCGCACGGGGTGACACTGAGCAGACATGGAAAGGTCTTTTACCAGGGTTCTGCTTGGATTTTAAATGACTACACATGGGAAAATGTGTCAAGCCATCAAGGATGAGGTCAGAGTATCTGTTTTCAGTTCAATCATGTCAACAGCCTTTGATAATGCTGACAATCCTGTGTGACTGTGAGTAGTTTGTGTATTGCTCTATACTGTAGTTATGTGAATTACAACTCTTTATTTACCACGAAACCTTTTCAAGAAGCAGAAAGAAATTACCTTTCACTTTGTATCTGTTAGCAGAGAAAAAATAATGAGTACACATGGGAAGCTTTGCTTTGCTGGGCATTGCAAGGCAGGAGGCATATTAGGGATATGGCCTCAAAGGAGCCATCCATGAAAGATCCATATCCCAAGGAAAACTGAGAATCTGTTTCAGAGGAATTCAACAGGAAATGTAAATATAGATGATTAGGGAAAGTGTGTTAACACTGACTTCATATGGAAGAGTAAAGACGGAATAAATAAGTAACATTTTCAAAAGTTACACTCTAAAACTCAAGGAAACCGCTTCTGAATCTCTTCCAACTCCACTTTCAAAGTTCAGAAATCACAAAAGAAATGCAATTTCTCTAAGTTTTCTAATGCCATTGAGTGATATTTCACTCTCAGGCATGGGGAATGTCAGAGGTGTTGCTATTAATTTGGGTATACGGAGGTCACCCCTCTCAAAGAGCTTTATACTCCTTGGTCACATCTTTCTGAACATTGCCCTCCTGGTCCTGCAAGGCCTCAGCCAGTCTGCTATGTACTGAAAGAAGTTCCAGTACTGAGATTTTTTTCTTATCATGCCTGGAATCTCTGGCCAATGAAATTTATATTCACCAAAGGCATCATAAAATGTAGTGGGAATTATGAAAATTTGATAGATACAGGAAACAGTCAGTAATGTATCATAAACAATCATAGGATAGCACAGAGGATCCAAGCTAGCCAAAATGTAGCCTTTCAGAAAAAGCTGGTATTTCGTTCATGTAATGCCTCTTTTGAAAAATTTCTTAGCTTGCATGTGTGTTTGTTTTTAATATTTCTACTGCTTTACCACCCTTTTTTTTTTCTTTTTGTAATGAACCTGAGGGCATGTCTGCATGCTACAGATCTGCCCTTCTCTTGCTGCAGCACATAGTGTTCTGTTATGGTGAGATAGAAGTGTTCTTATCTGTAGTGATATCAGCTTATCTCATAAGGATATAGGTTCATTTTCAAGGCTGCTTTGTAATAAAAGGTGGTTTAAGTTATTGTGGTTACCCAGCTGCGTCTCTTTCCCTTGAAACAGTCACTTGGGAAAAAAATCTGTGAGCTTGGGCAGAAATGTGATGGCAAGGTGAAAAAGAAAGAAAGAAACAAACCCAAAACCTGGAAAGTTTCAGTTTACAACTAATTAAAAAAAAACAACTTTAATGCTCAATCTTAAGAAGGACTGAGCTATTTCTGACTCCTCTGCTTACTGAATTTACTGGAGCCTGTGGCAAGCAATGCTACTCCACATCAAAGTCACATTCAATGCAGCACTTTGCCACAAAGCTGTCAGAACTCCAATAGATGGAAATACTGAGTGATCTTGGTATTTCCTAACACATTTCTAGAACTGTCATGTCATCAGGTTGGTCAAACCTATGGTTGCCCCCTGTCAGTTCTTGTCACACTTGTGCTCGCGTGGTGCTAGAGAACAGTGACTATTAGGAGCAAGATACTTCCATCTTCTATACCAAGGATGACATTTTCTTATCCTGTCCCGTATTTATGGAGCTGGAAGATGCAGTAACACTACAGATCTCCCTGTATTCTTGTCAAAACACACTCTTCTGTTGTACAACTTGTATAAATGTTTGACTATTAGGAGCAGTCAAGATTTGTAATATGTGTAAGCAGTCATTAAGCACACTATGCTTTTTAAATCCATTTGTAACTCACACATTTATCTTGGCTTCTTTGCAATTGCTATGAAATAGAGTTTCAGATTATTATTTACCTACTGTGTTACAATTAGCATGTTCCTAATAGCTTCCAAATGGGAAACTAAAGCTGAACATCTGAGTCTAATTAACAGTTCATGTCACACTTTACAGGAACTGATACTTGTTGCTTTTGGCAGAGTTAAGAGCCAACAAAATTACATTCATAATAGGGTGCCAAACTTTAAAATGTACTTAGTAAAAAATGAATGTAATTTGAATTCTAGAGAGACTGCTGTCTGAGGAAGAGGAGGGTATTACATTATGTTTAGGAAGGAGATGAAAAGGAGAGAAAATAAAACTGTGTTCTTCACAGTGCAAACTCAAACCCAGTAGAAGCTGGATTCATTTTTGGCAGCATTATTACGTATAAAGATCACACACAAGGTACATTAAGAGAACATTAAAACTCTATTTGATTTCTGCAGCAATAATCTTTCTTATCACTTGAATAGGGAATGATGGTATAGATGTCTCCTGCATAGAGTAGTTTGAGCATAGCAAGTGGCATCCAGTTAGCATTATCAGGAAGGCATGAAAATCCTGATTTGTAGTTCTCTCATCACTTCCTGGAAGGGTTAACCTACTGGTACCACTGAAGATCCTCTGAATTCTGTCTGGCAATTGTCAGCCTTGTTCTAATTAAATAGGAGCCTTGGAAGAGCATTAGTCTTGAAATTTATTACAAAGAGTGAATTCTTCATTGCTTTTCAGAAGTAGGTGTTCTTGTCCCTGGCAGAAATACTTCCTTCCTGTCCTTCCTCTGGTAAAAGGTCTATGGTTCCTCATATAAATCTGCCTGATTCTGACGCTGGTATTAACCTTCGGTCCTGCTCTTTATGTTCTTCCTCTTGTATGCATTTTTCAAAATGTTTTCTTTGATTTCCTACTTGCCAGAAGATATCCTTGAATACCGGTCTCTGCGTCACTGACTTTTTTTGGGGGGGGAGAGGGGTGTGCAGGGCAGGGGGCTAACTATTATTTTCTTTTTTACCTTGCTATCACTTTTTTCCCCTAACATTCTTGCAATAAATGTTTCAAGTTTCCTATTTAATTAGATACTGGCTAACTATTCTCAGAGATTTAGGTGAGATTCGGTGATATTCTCATGTTACTAAAGAAACAGTGAAAGTGCTAAAGAATGATCAGATTGTTTAAGTACCAGGAATATGAAGGAAATTTTGGTCTTTGTAACTGAAAAGTGTTCACAGTAGGAACTACCCTAGGGAGATGGACACTGTGGTACTACTGGAACAACAGATTTTTAGGTCTGACAAGATTATAGGGAGTTCTATTAAGGAAAGAGGTTGGGAACTTATGTTGATACCTAAGAAGAGGAAAGTCAGTTATATAAGAAACTTAAATGTATGAAAGAGTAACAAACAGCAGGAAAACAAACGAGAAAAAATGAAAATCTTCATGAGAATAGTAGAAAACTACATAAAGGTAACAAAAAGAATTCTTTGATGGGGATAATAAAAGGGATAATAATCAATAAAAATACAGCTGCAATGCTTCTAATGTTATTTTACAAAACAAGGCACTAAATTCTAGTTATCCAAAATAATGCTGCAAAATATGGTAACTGGATACAGCAAGACTTGCAAACCCACCAATCTTCATGTCACTGAAGACAACAGAAGATTTGTGTGTATTAGTCAATGAGTTTACATTGTAAAACACCAGGAGGTGTTTAGTTTCCGAAGAAGTCCACCTTCATTTTGGATAGAGAGGCAAAATCTTCAAATGTTTTAAGATGGAGCTCAGTCCATTCACCAGAAGGATTATTGCCATAGCTGCTTCTGGGAACAATCTGGGACTTGTTCTATTTTTGTTGTTGTTGCTTCCCACAGATGTACAACAAATCCATAGTCATTAAAGCTAGCAGTTGGAAACCCACTAGACTTTTCAATTCTGTGCCCAGGAAACTCCAGGTTTATCACTTAGCACATATTTAGTCTTTGTCTCAAGTCTAGACTCTCCAGTCATTCACACATTAACACATACGACTGGCACGAACCTCAGTAGAGATTTTTTTTCTGGCTTGGCTTGCCACAGAACAGCTATTTGACACTCACCTCCGCATGAGCACAGTGTTACCGTTTTAATCCTGACCTACAGACAGGTCATCAGCATGAAACACAGGACACTTGGGGAAGGAGATCCTGACCTGACAGCTCTAGACAGACTCATTCCCTCTAGAGTTTTTCTGACCTTCAGCTGCTGTTCCAGACTCTCTGTCTCCATCTCACATGCTTGCCCTTCTGTTCACTCTATCTATCTTTCCATTTTTGCAGCTTGGCAAATCCATAAACCCACATGGCTAACCTCTGACATACGATGCAGAGATCTGCCCATTCATCTTCCTTATTATTTTAAGGAGCACTAACTGCTCCATCTCCTGAACGAAAAGCGCAATTCCAATGTGTTCACTGTGTTGCATCTCTAATCCTCACAGATCCAGCTGATTCTTGGATCTCACTCGTTAGCAGCTTCCATTATAGTACTATTTGTAGAAGCTTTCTTTCTCCTACTTTTTCTACAAGAGGCCAACACTAGCTGATTTCTACAAAAAACCCAAACCAAACCAATCCTGAAAACAGTTTAAAAATTCATTGTTACTTAGTGTGTAAGCGTACTTAGACTGGCAAAATGGATTAAAAGAGCAAATTTTAGATCAGATAGCTCCTAGAGAAAAGTGGAGCTATTTCAAGCCTCTTGGCTTTCCTGCCACATATGGCACTCCTGCCTGACAGCTTCAACTAACTTGTTTTTAATCGTCCCACAACTGTTATTATAAACAGTAAAGACTGAATTTCTTCTTCTGGGTCACACTCACACAATTTTTAGCAGAATTGCTTTGTCAAAAAATAGAGATTTAACATCTGCGGCAATTTGTCTCTGTAATCAAGAGGTTTTATCCTCTAAAAACAAAGCAACCATGGCAACCTTTTGTGAAATGACTATTAACTGGTAACATCAACCAAAGGTCAGTTGTTTGGACAGCTCTGTTTTGGTACTGGCCATGAAATACATAGAGGCAATGGAGAAAATGCAGTGCCTCGTGGGTCAGTGATAAATGGCACAGAGCTGGGATTTTGGTCCAGTCATTGCGGAGGTGTACCAAGTAGCTGACCACTGGAGTGGCTGCACCACCAACCATCTCCAAACGGAGAGCCACACTGAGACTGCAGAGACTCTGCTTTGGCTTTCTGCCCCTGCAGAGATTCAGACTGGCACAGTCAGGTGGCTGCTACAGACTTCTCTGGGTGAAAGAAAGGCAGCTTTGTAACACTGTCAGAGAAGAGCCGGGGTAGAGCCAGAGCAACTCAGCGCTGTGCCAAGGTGTGGCAGGTTTCTCGTCACACCTCTCCAGAGTTAAAGGCTCCCTTGCACTGTGGGAGAGAAGATGCATTCTGTTTTTATGAAACAAAAAAAAGGCCTCTATCTTCCTCCAATATCTTTTATCATTATATTACCAAATCTCCCCTCTGACTTCTTGCTCTGGGGGACCATTTTCAGCTCCAGAGGCCTTTTATGGCATGTGTTTTGCCTGCTATTCAGACATAAGAATACGCTGTTTACTCTTTCTTATCCTTTAGGATTTAAAAGCAGCTGAGACACCACTGCAAAACCCATTCTTTGCCTTTCAGTATATAGAATAAATTATCACTCTATTTTTTTTCACAGTGGAATCTACTCAGGGTTCATTCTCTTTTAGAAGGTGGCTGCTTATGGTGGCAGATCTGTTTGTATCCTGTCACTTTTCTAGAGATAGAAAGTATTCTTTTTCTGATAATCTTTCAAAAGTTCGTTGGCAATTCAATATGCCTGAGTTAGCTCCATAACTTGCAACAATATGTATTGTGTCTTTGCAGGTAGAAATGCCTTTTAGAAAAATTGGTCCTAGTACAATGAGCAGCAGACCTGTGAACTTAGTACTAAGATCCACCTTACCTGTATGGCTGTAAGATGCTTCCATTTTAAATGGAAGTAAGATGGAGATTTTACTTCCATTAAAAGTAAATGCAAGTAAGATTTATTTATTTCCATTAATAGTAAGTATAAGTAGTAAGATATTTCTGCTTGGTCTGGCCTTGCTTCTCTAAAGAACCCGAATTTTATGTCATTGTTTCTAATTCTGAATGGTAATAATGTGTGTAGTACAGGACCCTGTTCTAACTGAGTGAATAAAATTTTCAGAATTATTATTTTAGATGGCAAAGATCATACCCAACATATTTTCTTCTGTCATAATTCCTTTCCAAATTTTATAATACTAAAAAAGCTTTTACTGAATCCAAAGTTTTTACTCAATGAGCCAAGAATCCCAAGGAAAAAAATAAAGTGAGAAGATATAATTGAAAACTGTGCCCTAATACACACAAGGAAAAAAATTAAAATTGCATAGATCATTTTGAAGTTTTATAACATATGGTTAGGTAAGATTAAATCTCTGTGCTAATTCTAGCAAAAGTTAATTTGAAAACTTTCCTTAGAGTGTGACTTTAGAGACAGCTGAAGTTGTCCAACAGCACTAGAAATCCAGCTATCCAGTCTCTCCATACAAATTATTCTGTTATTTGGATCCACAGAGATCCAAAGAATGAGAACTCTTGATTCCAATTTCACTGCTGAGACTAACTTCAGTTTGAAATGGCTGTATATCTCCTGCCCTTCTCTTGCTTCCTGTACAATTTACTTTTAGGGCAGAAGTACACAGTGCATTCTTAGGTCATAAAGCAGTTCCACACCTCATGCTGGAGCAAGAAATGAGATGCGGAATGCACAGGGCTGCACAGACCAGATCAGGTTTCTGGAAGAGAAAAATGGTCTTTCTGGAAGAGAGAGCAGTAATTATGAACAAGGCTGTGGCTTGAAAGTCATCGTGGTGAAGAAATACTTCTATTAGGTAGAAATCATCTCGGGAGATAAATTTTCCTCTCTTCTTGTGTAGCATGGAACATCACTATGCAAATTTATATCCTTCAGGCTGTAGGCTGTGTACTTGCAGATTCATAATCACAGTATAACAGGTGCTGCACAAATATATTTATACTGTATTCAGACCATTGATAATTTAGGTGTTACTGAAGTGGATATCTACAGCAGCATCCCCATTTACTGGGTGTATGAAAAGTCAAACCAGCTGTATATGTCTGTGTGATTCCAAGCAGAGCCAATTTTTTTGTTGTTTTTCTTCATCATTTATTTTAATCTCTGAAAGAATCACAGCATAATAATCTATGAGAATTACTAATATCCTTCATTTTTATTTTGATTGTCTTCTATAAAATGGACTTGTCTAGTCTTTCGGCAGATAGAATGATTTCACTGCACATGTGTCATCACAATTAAACAATCTTTCTGTAATATTTTAATTAATACAGATACAATTGCTGATAGTGCACTTATTTTCATTTTATTACAAGTGAGGCTCAGGATTTCCAGAGTTACCCAGAAAATTTAATGAAACAGCTAACTTTTGTAGTTTTAAACTGATTGGATTTTCTGCAGCTAGCTAGCTCTGTTTATTTTAAATAGATTTAAGCAAATTTTACATTCATAGAACAATTTACTTCAAAAAAGAACTGCAAATAAATACATGGTCCAAAATCTCGTTCCCAACAGATTTTCTATTTGGCCAATATCTGATTAAGAAGTTCCACTTCTGCTTAACAGTTGTTAACTGCCTCTGATGAGTGTCTGCCTGGGAATATACTGAGAATATAATCCTTGGCCCTGGTACAGAATGCAACATCTGCTTAGGTTTAGACTAACACAAACACAGCCAGGATTTTTGATGTCAAAGAGGAGACTCTAGAACTTTAAAAGGTACAGGAAGAAAAACCTTGCAGCATTTTTCCACATTAGTTTTCAATTCTCTGGGCTTCACAGGTCTCTATACACATCTATCTAAACCATGGGCAGAAAATAGAAGGTGATATTTCATTGCAGTAAGTCAATATTTGAAGTCTTTGCAGATTGCAATGGTTGCATACAATACTGCTCCAGTAAACCTAAGACATTATAACATGACATAATAAAAAATATGCCACTAGACATTGGTGAGGACACCACTAACTTTCAGTAGATTCTACGTACATCTATTCTAATAAATTCCTTATTTTTGTTCTTGAGTAACAACATTGCTGATTAATGAATAGCTAATTAATTAAGGAGCTATTATGACCCTAAAATTGCTTAAGTTTTGTTCTTGTTTTATATAAACTCAACTTTAAAAATTCTTAGTTTCAAAAAGTGATGATAACATTATATTTCATATGGAACTTCATGAAAAGGATACCAACATTGTCCAGGTTTCCATAGTATCTCCAACACATCAGAATGCCAAAATGTAAATTCAGCTGTAAAATCAGTTTCCTGACATGCATCAGCTAGTACAGTAAATCTATCTATCTTTGCTCATTTAAAATATAATTTAGAGAAAGCATTTCAATAACAAAAAGAAAAAATTTAAACCACACTGAAATAAGAATATCTATTCTACTTTCATAAAAGAATCAGACAATTTTGTAGTGGTTCATATATATATAGGAAGAGCAAAAAGCTTTGAGGTAAAAAGCACTCAAATATATCATTTTAGTAGAGTTAAAGAGGATTTGTATGATGAAAAGTAAGGCTAAATAAATATCCTTTGCTATTTGAGCTGGCTAATAAAATTTTAAAAGGCCAATTTGTGTGATACTAATTTTTTGTCCTCTGAATGTCCAAAAAGCTGTCTATATTTCCATATTTTCCATTTCACATTTCCCCCTTCACCTTGGTTCACAAGACAGGCAAGAAACATAAAAGTAAATAAAGATATCTGACAGGTTAAACTGTGCCCTTTGGAATATGCATAAGATACTACAGCCAGATTTCTCCGCTGTATTTTATAGTATAGCCATTTAATGGCAGTTTTTCAGTGAGGTGGTGAAATCAAACACAGTTCAAAAAATTCCAGCAGAAACACACAATCCACACATGCAATATTACAAAATGTGCACACTGAAATATTAATACTGCATAGTGAATTGGCAGGATTACTGAAGCTGTTTCTACTCTACCGCTCAATGCATTGAGATTCAGAGACCCTTTGCATCTCAACAGGCTTCACTACCCTATCAACCCCAAAATTCTAAGTTCAGCCACAGCACAGAGCTAAAATACCTGAGCTCCTCCTGTTCAGCGTTGGATGGTTTTAAGGCATGGTGCAAGACCAATGCAGATTTATGGTTTCCTAGATTCACGCCTGCGTGTCCGTGTCTTCTGTGCTCCTCTCCTAACTGCACTGCGTTGGTTGTGTCATGTCAGCACGCTTGCAGCATGGATGACACTTCTGTCATTGTGGAGTGCATGCTTCACAGATGCTATAACTGCATTGAAATCACAAAATCATAGAATGTCCTGAGTTGGGAGGGACTCACAAGGATCACTGAAGTCCAACCCCTGGCCCTGCACAGGGCAGCCCTGAGAATCACCCGAGAATCATCATGTGCTTGACAGCATTGTTCAATTCCTTCTTGAGCTCCATCAGCCTTGGTGCTGTGACCACTTCCCTGGGGACCTTGTGACAAACCACTTTCTGGATGAAAAACCTTTTCCTAATAACTAGCCTAAACCTCCCCTGACACAGCTTCGTTCCATTCCCTTGGGTCCTGTCACTGTCACCAGAGAGATCAGAACCTGCCCCTCCACCTTCCCTCGTAAGGAAGATGTTTTAAGATGGAAATTATCTCATCTGGGAACCTTTAGAGAGATAACAATAAATAGAAGAGACAATAAATAGAGAAACAAAATAAACACCATATTTTTGTTGCTACCTGAAAGACTCAAAAGGCTATTTGCTGTTTGCTGATCTTTTGATGACCATGAGAAATTATTGCGCTTGTACCTATGTACAAAAAGGCAAGAAATCTATTTAAGGTGAAAAAATCGATGCTGCAGGGTGATGGCAAAATTTAGTGTGTGAGTGGCTTCTGGCACCTTCTTCACTCTCTGTCTGGCATTAGAAGGAAGCAGTTCAACATCGTGACCCGCCTGCATATTTTTGAGGGAGAGGTCTCCCAGACCTACAAGCAGCATGCAGAATGAACAGTGGCAGGATGACAGGTACTATTAAACCCACTAGAACAGATTAAAATGAACGAGTCCTGGAGTTTATAACCATGGGTTGCTAGTATAATAATGGTCAGGATAAAGCATTCAACTGAGAAGAAAAGGAGAAGTGCGTGTGTAGGTTTCATCAAGTGTTCACCGACATTTAACACAGAGTAACAGAAGATTACCAGATTGTCCTGGGAAGGACAAATGTTTCAGTGCAGATGTTTTCAAGGACCAGTTCTTGTTTCTATAGAAAATGAAATGGATTAGTTGATGGAGGCTTCAGCATCAGACCAGGCACTAAAACCTAAGCTGAAGTAAGTCAAACACTATTGAAGGGAAGGCTGTACTGTATGCCATGTGTATTGGACAGAAGCAAAGATGAGATCTACCTCAAAAAGAAGGTAAAATTTCACACTGAAAGGCAAAAAAACCCCAAAACGATGTTGTGCAGAATGGCCTTAATTAAAATCTTAAGATGCTCATAATCTATTGCAGAAGGTACAACTGAACTGCTGCTTTTTGAATGAGACTGACTCGTTCAAAGTTACCCTCATGCTGAGTGCACCCAACTTTATTTAGCTTAAAGGACAGGCAGTCTTATCTAAGTATAACAAGAGTCAGAAGCAGCAGTAAAACCCTTGGTAATTGATTTTCATGGTTTTATCACTGTCACAGAAAATTATACCTAATCTTTTAGTTTGAATTTGTTACCTTCAGTTATTGTTTTTATTGTGCTTTTCTTCACAGGATTAAAGAGCTCCTTGATGACTGGTAGTTTCCACCTGTAAAGAAACATATACTTTGTAAACAGATCATTTCGTTATCCTTTTTAATTTTAAAGATGTAAGTACTTTTTCCAATCTTTCTTTTTTTTTTTTGTTCTGTTCTCAGTATTGTCTCATTTCTACTACACTTCTAAACTTATTAAAACTAGTAGATTTATTACTCTATTGTCATTTCATTAAAGTTCGGATTTTGCAGAAGTCATGCTACATTCTCACAGTGTGGTGCTTTTTAGCACACAGAATATTGTTATTCCCATAGATCTATTACTTTGCATTTTGCTATACTGAAACATTGTGCTTAAGCAAGTTTTGTTTGACAAACAATTCAGAGCAGTCTCTTTGATCACTCTCTCCTTATCAGTATTTACCACTTTGTCACCTCTGTGTCATCTGCAAATATTGGATTGCTTTTATGTGCTTCTCATCACTGATGTACTGAGAACTTTCAGTCTATTATAGGACTGTAAAAGCTAGAAACACATCGGTTTTATGATGATTCCCCCTTGAGAATAGCATTTTTTCATCATTGCTTGTATATATTCGAATCTATTAAACTTATGCTTCACGGATACTGTGTCCACTAATTTTTTAATCAGACTGTTGTGCAGCACTGAGATGAATGTCTTGGTTCTGCCTCTATTGTGCCTGCCTCTATTATGTCTTTACGTGCTGTAAGTGAAATCCCCTCCAAGGATATCACATTTGTTTGACAAGATCTTGTTTCCATAAGACTGTGCTGACTGATATTCCTTATTTACTTTCTCTTTACTTCTCTATGAAATAATCTTAATTCTTTATATTTTTACAGGTATAATGGCCAGACCACCAGGCCTGCAGACTGACTGCCTGATGCATGAAGAGAGCTTAGAAATATTGGCTATTCCAGGTTCAGCTGCTGCAAGAGCTGGGTCTGGGTTTTCTCGGTAGAGCCCCATAGTAGCAGCTGTCATGCCCCAGACCAAGCCCTCTTTGGATGGCAGCAGCACATCGTGTCACCATTGTAGTTTGGTGTGCATTTGTCTGGGGAGTGCTGGGGAGTCCAGGAACTTAAACACTATTCCAAACTTTACTGAAAAAAGCATCAGCAAACTCGTCATCTCCTTGGCCAACACTTTGTTACTCTGGGCAAACTGTCTGGGCTTTCCTTAGCTTACATTATTTCTCCACCATCTGCACCGGTGAATAAAGCCTTCCTTAAATAGTCATATAATGAAAAGCACTTTGACATTCATATGTAATAAAATACTTCTTTCTGAGTAAAAATCAGCAATATTAGTTACACAGTCCACACCATTATATTTAATGGAGTTTTGGTATTCATTCCCTATGCAGGTACTCAGTGTCTTTTCTCCTTTGAAGCAGTAAATCTGCAGTGTACTGCAGGTTCATAAAAAGTTAGAGCTTGCCTATATATTTGTGGTATTGGTCTGAAACAGCACATAGTATTTTTGTTTTGTGCTGTACACAAAAGGCATCTTCTTCTTGAAAGGTTTGTCCTGTTGTTATACTTGTCTCATTTTTAATTGCTGCTTTATTTTCCAAGTCTGTGATAAAAATGTAACAGATAAAAATTATTGTTTTAATTCTCCCTGGATGAGGAGTAAACACTTTCATCCTGAAACATTAGGGTTATTAATTTCAGAGAGTTGCTTCCTCAAAACACACAAGCCAGATTTTCAACTGGCTCACATTGCAAGAAAAGGAAGAATCAGGTCTGTTATCCCTGCTTGATGTCTTTCCATTGCAGCATGCGTTCACGCGTGGGTGAACACATGGTAAAGTGCATTCACTGTAAGTTTTACACCTTTCTATTTCAGGTGGGAGGGTAGAAGTCTCATTCATGGATACTTTCTGGATTTTAATAATAACATGGATCTGAAAGCGTGCACAGAGACCAGTGCCAGCGACAGACTAGTGTCTCATCCGAGCAAATCTTCTTGAGGCAAGTACTCTGGCAATCTCAAATTGGACCCAGAGCACACCATGCAGGAGCAGAGTTCCTTTGTGTATCTTCACAGCAAGAGTGATGTTTCTGCATAATGTGTTACTCTTGACTTGGAGCAAAGGATATGATTTTACTGTTCTCTTTTTAATTTTCTTGCATTCTTTTACATACAAATGTCTTTTACAAATGAAGGAAATGTCCTTAGCAGGGAGGAGAGCATGGAGCTTGGTGTTTCTCAAGTTGGATCAACTGGATCAAATAAGTTTGATCACAAAGAATTTAATTTTGATAGTTTTTGCAGCATTGAGAGCACTGGTACTGGAGAAGAATATTTTATTTTCTTTGTTTATTTTAGATGTATTACTGCTGGAGAAGTTGACTAAAGGTTTTAAAAGTAATGAAACTGTGAGATTTTCCATAGAAATCAGGATCTTGCAGCATATCCTTCCATGTTCTAAATTCTCAGGAAACTCATTCCACAGCTGTAGCTGGTTTATTTCCAGCCCTTTCCATTTCCTGGGCTTTGTGAGGTGTATTGCCAAAAGCATTAAAATGTAATCTGAAATAAAATGCAATGAGAGAGTGTAAAGAACAAAAAATGGGAAATGGAACTTAACACAAATGGCTTTCTTGAGCTTTGATTAAACTGAAGAGTTTCAGTCAGTCTCCTTGAAAGCCTGTTCTTCAGATTTAAAGCTATGCAGAGGAGAAAAGTAATAATTTAAAAGTGCTTAATGTTTTATGCAGAAGTTTTTTTGTCTGGAAAGGAAAGGAAAAATGTATTACCTAAAAATAACTGAAATGGTTGTTTACATTGCATTGCTTATATTGCTCTGGTAATGCATTTCTGTACTCTACCCTTGCATTGTTTCTATATAATTCCAAAATGAACAGAGACACAGAGATGAAATAGCTTAAGATAAATATTCTTCAAAGCTTGTGATGTTAATGAACATACCAGTGCAAGAGTTCTGAAGAAATTCAGTGTGAAGCAAATCCTTTTTTCTTATTCATAAGAGTCTGAATACCTGGAAGTGAGCTAAAGTGTTCCCAATGCTTATTTTGAGGAAGTCTGTGAGTGGACACTGCAAATTTTATTCCACTTTTCAATAACTTTCTGAGGCATTGAGGGGCTGTAGTTTTTGCTAGGAGTAAAAATGTTTTAGTCTGTCCCTTGGATGACTTTTTGGGGGAGGCTTCCATGTATTTCTCAGTTTTACTCGTAGAACACAATAAATGGACGTTGGATTATTGGTGCTCCAGAGCACAGAGAAATTGCTGTGTGATTTCAAGTATGTGCAAATTCCTGTGCTGTAGCTTAACTGAGACTGGTGGTAGCTTGTTTCTCCTGAAGTCGATTTCACAGCACTATGGAATCAGCACTAATATCCAGCTAATCCACTAATATCCTGAGTAAAGATATCATTGATCCAAGCTGCCCCCAGTTAATCCATCTGCAAGGGTATTTTTCACCTATGAACTTCCACTGTTCAAGCTGTAACACTGCAAGTGGGAAAGTGCTGAATTGTTTCCACGTTCCACGCGGTAGCAGAATACCTATAACCAAAACCTGGCAAGTCCCACAAGACCTTGCCTGCATTTATTAGCCTGAAAAAAGCTACTCCTTTATACCAGACCAGAAAAAAATGAAAGGAAAGTGCAAGTACTAAAATTTGTCATCACTTTAGAGCTGTGGAAACAAGGGAAAGAAATGAAAGAGTTTGGCATTCACATCCTATCGGAATTTAATGGGAATTAAACTTCTCATACTCAGAAAGAAATCTTAAATTTGGGACCAGATTTTGAAAAGATTTTACATATTGAATGAAGACATGCACACAGTCATGTCCTCGGGAGTATCCTGGCTGCTCAGCACAGTGACATCCCTATGTTACAGCTGCAGCCAAGTGATACTGAAAGTAGGTAAAGTGTTTGAAACTCTCTGCTACATTTTTCTTAGGTGTTGATTGCTGTCAATGACTCTTAATTTTCTGACCATTTAAGAGTATTTAATATTTATATTTATTCTTAGTCAGGAGGTAAAATAGCTGATAGTGTACTGCTGTTCTATATTATCATGAACAATCTTATCCCACCTTTTGTGAAACATACATAGGAATTGTGTGAAAGTCTTCCTTCACAACAGCTGTAGAGATTTAAATAAATCTTTCTTTATCAATGATAATGATAGAAATATATTTCTAAAAGCTTCTAGGATGTTTGTTTTTGAAATCTTCACACAAGTATTTTCAGAGGACATTGATAACAGAAATGTTTTTTCCATTAAAATAGTTCCTATAGAGGCTAAAATAAACTACTCCATGATTTTTATAATCCAGGAGGTGTAGCTATGTTTGAAAATAAGTCTTGAAATAAAACAGTAGGCATAGTTATGGGTTGTATTTATACAGCCATAGTATATGTTGTATTTAGCAGTGTGGGTTATATTAAGAGCTTAACAGAAAAAAGTAGGTACAACCCTGCCACTTTGTGAAAGAAATTGGTGTAATAAAGAGAAGATGGATTTACCAACTTCTTCCATTCCCAGAAGAGAGGAGTGCAATGAATTAATAATATAATAGTATCATATAGTAGTGTAATGTAATATAGAATTATATAATATAATATAGCATAATATAATAGTATAATGAATTATAAAATCTTATCAGTTAGTAGTCTGAAGGAAGAGTTGCAAACCTGAAGTCCCCATGGTTCCCAAGTCTTCCATGGATATGATTCTAGGTCCTTATTTTGTCTTAAAGTAATAGGATTAACTCAGGCTAAAAGAGTTGCATTCATAATACATGAAGTTCTGGCACAGTCCATAAGATATTTATTTCCTATACGCTTGTTTCTTTCATAAATTCAGCTGGCCACCTCATTTCACCTATGGGGAAACATCATCCTTCTACAGAGAGACCTGGTAAAACCACCATGCAAAGCAGCCACTGGCCCCCCACACACAGATCATTCAGGGACACTATTGCCCAGTGTCATTGCAGTTAGAAAATGAACTGGAACTAGGGAAGGGAGGCAATTTGCTAAGCTTGGGAGCCCCTTGCCCTTGCCATACTGGGCAGAGACCCTGTCAGTGTGCCAGCAAGCACAGGAAGGTGCTCTTTCTGACTTCTGGGCAGTGGCTACAACAGCAATGGGGTAGTGGGCACAGAGGGATAAAAAGAGGGAAAATGGGGACCAGGGACTGCTTGAGAGAGCATCCTCAGGGCTGGCCCCTCTCAGGCCCAAGCCACCCTCAGTACCAACCAACCCAATGTCAGGATTCTACCAATAAGAAAGGAAAGAGCTTGAGAAAAATGAAAGTGTTTTATGGCATTTGCAACAGAAGAGAGAAAAAGAGATGTTAAAACTCAAAACCTGCAGTAATTCCAGTATGAAGACTCCCAGTTAAATCAGTTCCCATAAACTACTTTCCAGACCTAACACTTTTCCAAAAATAATATTATAATCTTCTTGACTAGCAAATTCTTTGAGTTCTTTTCTGTATTAGTCAAAGATTTCTTCACTCTCTTCCCAATAGATGCAGTAAAGAGACAGTGATCATGGTAAAAAAAATGACTTAATAACATTCTTGCCTCTTCCCAAAGACTGTCAAATGTCTCCTTACAACACGATCCCACTGTGTTAGTAGCTGCCTAATTAAAATTCCATGCAGCCCTTTGAAAGCAGAGCGTGTTTATCACAAGACGATATGTACTGTATTTTAATGTGCTGCCTCACTCCTATTAACTAAATGTTGCATTTGTTTGATACCTACAGTGCTATATATAATTTCTAACAGTCTCTTGATGCCTAATATATTCAGTTACTCCTGATGTATAGTTTTTTTCTTGTAAAATGCTTTGTTGTTGTAGCTAGATCTAGCAATTGTGCTCTGGTGTATAATTTTTCATTTGGAGAAAACAGTGAGAGGGCTGTCTTGTCAGATGGGGTTTTGCACAAAGTATCCTGGCCAATTGCTCAGACATGAGGGAAAATGTTATGATGCTTCTATCACAGGAGCTTCTTGCTGCAAAATAAATGAGAAAATTGTGGCAAATTGATCTGTGCTCCCCTGTGTTAGCACTAATGGAAAACATCTGAAAAACTTACGTTGGGATTTTCCTGTAAGTGTGAGCAGGGATCTGTGAGGAATTGTGCCTCTACTTAACATATAATGCCTTCCAATGTCAGAAATGCTGATCATCATCTCTGCCATTTGTGCTCAGCTGTCCTTTCATGAATAAAGCATCTGGGAGTGGAACTCCAATTGTTTATTGTTCTGAGTCTTATTTCCACAGAATAAGATCACTGGTGTCTCTTGTGTGTCAATCAAGATGTCTAAGACAGGGGTCTTCCATCATTTTCCCCCCTTCTCTGAAATGTCAACATTCCACAGAGCTTTTTCTTACAAAATCTATATTTAAACAAAGCATGCTTCAGTGGTTCTCTACATAACATATAGCGTGGGGTTAAACCATCTTTAGGACAACTATTTAATTTCACAGATAAATCTTATTTATTTTTTCACTGTTCCTTCTCCTCAGCTGCTGCACCATTAGTTATGACCATAAAATAGTCAATTAGTTAAGATTAAAAGATTTGGTTATAGTCCAGACCCCTGGCAGCATGATTTAATTCGCTTCATCTTTCTACAATCTTTTTCAAAGCTAAAGCCACTGCTGAATTTGAAGGAAAACATCACCTTAAGTAAGTCCAGAAGCATTTCAGAGAAGAAGTAAAAATAGAGGTCCTGAATCTGATAGCTTGAAGACTGAGTAAATGCTTTATAGATACTGCCTACTAAATTAGGAAAAAATCTGGAAAATTTTAATTGAAAAACAAGAAGAAATAACATCTGTTTGGGAAAGATCTAAACCAACAGCAGCTAATCTCTTCCAGTAGGTATCTAGCAGACATTGTGTTCAGACATTAAAAACTTGTATGAAAAGAGAATGACAATATTCTACACAAGCTAGTCTCAGTCTTTGCTGTGGGAGGATATCTACCTGTGATGTGAAGGATGAGATTTACAGCAAATTTTGGCCTGTTGAATTTGGCAATTTTTGAATCTTTAATTGACATTGCTGCCTCTTGTTCAGCCTCATGTCATTCTTGTATTCAGGAAGAACTAAACTTCCATATATCTCGCAGTTAGTGTACATGACTACATCTATCTAACCTGAATAGAGGTGAAACACAAAGCATTTCTGGGCATTCCCTTTTAGATTGTCATCCCTAAGGTAAATTGTTTGTGCGACAGGCAGGGCTCACAATGTTGGTGGTGTGTAAGTCTGACTTCACAGGCCAACTCTGCACAGTAGGTAGTTTGAACATAATGGTAATGAATGGCCTTCAGAACAGCTCCATACTAGGAACTTTACAATACAAATCGTGTCAATATAGACAAGGCTGTGCTTCCAATACATATTTTCAGCTTCTGATCAGAGAATATGGCACTTGTACAGATTCACAGGATGATGTGAAAAATTGGAAGGGACCACCAGAGGCCATCAAGTCCATCCTGCTCAACACAGGTCCAGTTCAAGCAGTCTGTAGAGTACCTTATGTAAAGCCACAGATTCTCCTATAAATCTCCCTTTCAATTCATGCAGATGATGAGTGAAAAAACTCCAAACATACATTTCTTTTCCATGCAGATCTTTTTCTCAAGAGAAGTTCAGCACTATGTTCTGAAACACTCCAGTCTGAACAGCAGGCACTGAACTTGATCTCTCAGTTCTGTACAAGGCTCTAAATGCTGGAACATTACTTTAATCTTTCAGCGTTGTTTTTCTTCCTCCATTTTCATCTGGGATTTCTTTTAACCCTGTGAGACATTTGGTGAAAGGATTGCACTCTTTTATGCTAGTGGATTGAGCCTAGCATATCAGGATCCTCCTCGTCTTGGCCTCATGGATCCTAGTTTGGCATAATGAGACTACAAAGAATTCACAAAAGCACAGTGAGAAGCTGACTCTAATGAGGCATCAGATCATAGCATGGAAAAAAGCACAAGATTATTTTTAAATACCGTGCCCCTGTTCACATAAATTAAAATGACAGGCAGATATATTTTTTAATGAAATATTTTTAGGCTAATTAGGTTCATGTCAAAAAGCTAAACAATATGAAATACATGAGAAAAACAAACAGCTTTATTTAAGAGTGAAATTATTACAATATAGATTAAAGCAGGACAAAGGTTCTCGTGTAACATGTGTTGTGAGATAACTTCCTTGATAGGGACAGGCTGTGACTTTTGGTCTTTGACATGGATGAGAGATTTTCATCTTACGTTTGCAACTTTCTTACAAGACCAGAGAAGGAAAATGGAGATAGGAGGGCTGGGAATAAGATGGATGATCTTAGACTTTCCTTAGAAAGAGAATGAAGAAGAAGTGGACAGGAAGAGTAATCTGAGAAAGAAAGAGAAAATATACATTAAAATGTTGCTTTCTTAATCAAATGGGTAAGTACTGAAATATGCAAGAACTTCCCCACCATAAATGAGAAGACCTTCATCATTCTTTTCTAGTGCCACAGCACTAAGGAGCAAAACAATACATTTTCAGCTTCACCCCCCCTCAGAGTCTTGATGTTCTTCCTGTTCTGAAGTAGGGGAACAAAATTTAAAAAATAACAGCTGGCAAGAATTTTAGAACAGGGACATGGGAACATAAGGAGTAAGAGAAATATGAACAGAAAAAGCAAGAGACTGTAAAACAGAAAATATGCTGGGAAAGGAGAAGAAGGAGGACTTGGACAAAGAGGAAAGAAAGCAGTAAATGTGATCACTGAATGCCTCAAGGGGGAATACAAAAAGTAGAGAGCATTGAATCATCAATCTATCACAAGAGGCTCTAACACCATTCAATAGAAAAATTTGCATGAATATTCCTGTAGTCAGTTAAAATTTTTCACTTTGAAGAAAAGAGGGCTTTTATTGATATATTAGTGGTTTTAGACTGTGCTGTGTTGACCCTGGCTGGATGCCAGGTGCCCATCAAAGCTGTGCTATCACTCCCCTCCTCAGCTGGATGGGGGAGAGGAAACTCCCCAGTTTGACTCGTTGGTCAAGATAAGAGCAGGGAGAGATCACTCCCCAGTTACCACCATGGTCACAACAGATTTGATTTGGGGAAAACTTGATTTAATTTATTGAAAATCAAGTCAGAGTAGGATAATGAGAAATAAATAAAAATCTACAAAACACCTTTCACCCACATCTCCCTTCTTCCTAGACTTAACTTCACTCCCTATTTTCTCTTCCTCCTCTTCTCCCCCAGTGCAGGGCAATGGGGAATGGGGGAAGCAAACAATTCGTCACATATTGTTTGTGCCATTCCTTCCTCCTCTGGGGTAGGACTCCTCACACTGCCCTGCTCCAGTGTGAGTCCCTTCCATGGGGTGCGCTCCTTCAGGCACAGCCTGCTGCAGCACGAGTCTCCCATGGGGTCCCAAGTCCTGCCAGCAAACATGCTCCAGTGTGGGTTTCTCTCTCCATGGGTACACAGGTCCTGCCAGGACCTGCTCCACTGTGTGCTTCCCATGGGGCCACAGACTCCTTCAGGCACCCACCTGCTCCAGCATGGGGTCCTCCTCAGGCTGCAGGTGGATCTCTGCTCCACCACAGACCTCCATGGGCTGCAGGTGAACATCCTGCCTCACCACAGTCTGCACCATGGGCTGCAGGGAAAACTGCTCTGGTTCTGGGGTTCTGGGACATCTTTTCCCCCTCCTTTGTGGATGCTGAAAGCTGAGTTGCAGAGAGATTTTCTAGCTTTCTGCCTCTGTCTGTGAGAAAGTCTTTACTTTCTCACAGACACTGGCTGAAAGGCAGTTAGGAGTTTCTGTAAACTATCCTCCTTATCTTGCAGGTGCAGGTTGTTTTCATACTGACCAGAGAAATGTTTTGAAGTGGGTGTTGTGGGATCTAACCAATCATTCTAAAGAACTGGATGGTCAGGGACCAATGGCCTTGTGCCACTCTAGAGAACTAACATATAAACCAGTTTGTAAAATAAAAGACAGATGCCTTTTCTTCTAGAACTGGAGTCAGTGTCGTTTCTCACCAATCCTGCTACAAGCAGCAACACTCCTTCACTGACCTTGGTGTCTGCAGGGCTGTTTCTCTCTCCTCTCCTGCTGATGTTACTGTTGTGCAGGTTTTTTTCCCCCTTCTTAACTCTGTTACCCCAGAGATGCTACCACCATAGCTGATGGACTTGGCCTTGGCCAGTGGCGGGCCAGCGGGCATTGGCTCCACAGAACATAAGGGAAACTTCTCAAAGCTTTGCACAGGAGCCAGACCTGAAGCTAAAACCTTTCCACACAGATCCAATACATGGGCAATAGACTGCTTGTTGTAACCCTGACTGTGGTCAGTGGAAATCTGGGCATTGTTTCTTTGTAGTCTTTTGTAATGTTAAAGTGAAAAATGAAGGATAAACATGACCTGTAGTGCAAGCAATGCTGTCACGTAGGTGGTGGATTACCCTGGAAGATTTAAGGTTGAGGATATATTTTTGAGAAGCTTGACCTAAAAGTCATGTTTTGTACTGCTTTTGGCAATAGTTAGTGATATTGAGCTGAGAATAATGGACAAGATGGATTTTATTCCAGTGGAAATAAGTGTTGGGAGGAAGCAAAAGGAGAAGGCGGACAAAAGCAGTGAGGCAGTGAAAAAATCCCTAAGAGGTCAGCTCAGCAGTGCTGTGATAATGTATAGTCAGTGCTGTGGTACATGTACTGTAAAAAACCATCTTCTTGTTGTGTGTTACAGTTTCACATCCAAAGCAGGACTCACACCCAGAAGGTTCCATGGGTTGGGAGCTTTGCAGTTAAGGCGCCTTTCCTCATGTGAAAAAAAGTGGATCACCATCATGTGTTTCACAAGCATTATTACCCCATTGGCTAAGGAGGATGGTCCTCTCTCAAGTTTTGTATAGCTGGCAAGCTATCTGTTTGGAAAAGTTCTGTGGGTATTTTTTTAGAAGCAAAAAGTACTAAGTATTTTTAAAATAATTTATCAAATGTATCAACAGTTAAGCCATGCTAATTTAAAAACTATACATAATTATAATTAATTTTCAAAGCCCTAAGTTATTTTCTTTTAGGATTTTTTCGAATTCATGATCAGTACATCTTCATTAATTCCCTTCCTATTCCTCATATCTGGGCTGTGTTATTTCTTTGGTTGATTTCTATTCAGAACAGGTAATGTAATTTTAGTGAGAACAACACATTTCTCAAAACATATTAAATTCTGTAATTTTATGTGCCAAACTTTACCCACTTGTGATACAGTTTCATAAAGGCATTTTTCCTGTTTTTATTAATTGAAAATTAGAATATATTCATGTTATTTCAACAGTGAGACAGTCACAAGCATGAAGATTATAGATTCAAATTGTGCATGTGCACTCAGATAAATGTCTTGTATTAAAGGAGGGAAACTGCTTTACAGACTTTCAGAGGCATCTCCAATTTAACAAATACTTGAGTTTAGCTGTCTGTCTCTTAACTCCCATTGAGAGAATTATCTCTTGGCAGACTTCTGAAAGCTTTTCAAGAAGCTTCAAGGCCTACTGTGAGTTGCATATGGAAAAAAAGCAACTGGAGATCCATTTAAATGGAACATTATTAAAAACAAATTCTCAAGAAATCTGTTTTATATATAAAGCCATGAAATCTGTTTTTCCCCTTCTCTGGATCTGACAAAACTTCCTGCTGTGTCTATACTCAAGAGGTGTAGCTTTTTTTTGTCCATAAATTATTGGAGGTACTTGAAGCATCTCAGCTCAGTTCATTTCCTGCTATTTTTCTTCTCACAGCTCCATGAGAATATAGACCAAAAAAGGATTTCTTTAGACACTGTTCATATCTAAAAAAAAGATGTCAAGTAATAAAGGAAAAGATATCCAGTCTTGTGACTCAGGAGGTCAAATGTCCTGAATGTAAACACAGACATGGAAAATTTACAGGGAGGAATGCCTACTGGAGCCCAATGTTTCTGTAAGGGACACATTCAGTTGCACATTTGAGCAAAGAATTTGGTTGACTCTCTCGTTTCTGTTGCGCACAAATGGTCCTATCTGCAGTTTCGTTGTGAAAGACTTAGAAGACACTGTGCAGTCTCCGTGACTTCATAATAAATGTTAAAACTACTGTTAAAATGACCTCAAACTAAACCAAACCAAAACCCACAAAGATTCTAAGATGTTTTGAACGTACTTTCCATCAATTTTATTTCTGAATATACAAGTTGGTATATCTCTAAGAAAGGGCTGGTTACAACAATGAAGAATGTGTTCTCTGCTTTTGTAGAATTATCCCTTTGTAAAGGCACTTCAAAAGAAAAATAGCAATTAAAATTTAAAGAGTTTATTGTTTTCTGAATTCTGAAATGATACATTAAAAATGTTTAGTAGGTGCAGTTCATTATTGAAAAGGCAAGTAATTATTTTGTTCTTTAATAAAACATTCACTAAAATACAATGGAATTGAATAAATAAAACAAAGCACCCAGAGATTGCTACCATAATTACAAAGTAAGCAGACATTTGATTATATTGCTTTAGAAGTGAAGTGCAATTGCTGATATTTCTCAATAATTACAAGTCCTGAAGGTGTTTTATTCTCCCTAAAAAGCAGGACTAAACAAATTCTGTGAGTCATTACATTTCCATAATGACTTCCAAAGTTTAGCACTTGGAAACTCTCATGAAAAACTGTCAGTTAAACGAGAAGGAGTGATCAAACAAACTTCAGTTCTAAAGACAATCCATTCTAGATAGTAATCTGAAAATTCATTTGATAATTTGAAAAATAATTTGAAATTATTTGTTGAAATTACTTTTTAATTTTTTGGTTCTAAATCCAGAAAATCCTATTACTTGGATTTACATTTGTTCAGTCCCTATTGGTTTGAATGAAGACCTCTGACTCCATAGTGCTTTGGTTCCACTCTACATAGTTGCTACAGCAGAAAATTTAAGACAGTGAAATTTTGCAAACAGCTACTCTTGGTAGCAGTACTAGGTTTTAATACAGACAATAATCATCAAGGAAGAAATAGTAAAATATCATGGGTGAAAATGATGTGAATTTTCATCCTTAAGAAATTATTTATAAGGAGTCCATTTATAATTACTCAGTTTCTAAATGAAATTAAAGTTAAGTAGTAACTTAAAATATAGTTTATACAAAACCGTAACAATAATGATAATATGTACTATACAAAGTTTTGGATTCAGTTTTCACCTGTTATTTGGATAAATATTTAATTTCTAATTTATCTTGAGAATAATTATTCACATTAAGCATCTAATAAGCAATACTTCTTTTGCAGTGCCAAAGAGCTGGACAAAATATTTGGAGGCTTTGGGACAAAAAGTATGTATTATACACCTGAATGACCTTGAATTTCTGTGAGTAAAGGAAATGTTACAGAAAACTTTTCTTACCGTTTTCAGTTATTGGATTTTCTCTACTATATTTTTCCAACTTGTGGTCAAAAGCACCTTTCCAAGATTAAAAAAGCATGTGATGTAATCCAAAATGCAAAATAGGCAGCTGGAAAGATTTGAATACTGAACCCACAGGTAGAGGGATTGCAAAATTTAGCAGACTTTTCCAGAACGTGCAAGACAACATATATTAACCAAAGAAGAAATATATAAATCATAGGATCATATCACAGAATAAATATTGTTCTTTAGAGCTTAAGTAGAACTCACTAACAGCTACCTGTCGTTGGGAACAAACTGACCCACTCCTCATTGCTAGCCTTTCCCTTTAGAATGAAATGACATAAAATATCAACAATTTTACAATAGAATATTAAAAGGCAATTGAAAGTAATTTCAAGGTAAAATAATAAGCAAAGCTTGTTGAGACTTACTATTGAAGTTAGGTTCTATGTCACTAGAAATGATGACAATTTCCTAAAGTTGCAGTGATTTCTATTGCATATATCGTCTATATGTATGATGCATGTTCGCTGTGCGTGTACACACACACCTAAAAACACTTATATATATATATACACACATAGAAATGTGTGCACAATTGTACATTTACTCATGCTTGCATGTTTACTTGTGTACTCACTCAAAGCAATACTTTTTCCATTAGAAGTATCCTGGATCATACAGATATGTATATGCCAACATATATGTGTATATGCTTACACATATACATGTACACGCAGGCACACACATGGGTACATGAACTCTAGGCTATTACTGATAGCTATAATTACTTAATTGATACTTTGTTACTACTTTGTTACTACTGAACCTAGCTTTATTACTACTAAATCTGTCTACTTCTAAAGCTTGAACTTAAATTAGTCCAGTTGTTAATTTAGCCTGATGTAGAGAATATACTCTATAAGAATGTCTGTTGATTAGATATTTATGAGGAAAAATAGCTGATCTTGCAGCTTTATTTCTAGAAGATGTCAGTGAACATGGCAGTTTCAATTAAATTTTCTGCATTTTGCCAAGCTAACTAAATGCACAAGCTTCTGATTTCTCAGACTTTGACGGTCAGCTGTTAAAACAGTCCCCTGTGTGCATAGGAATTATCTACTTGTAACACCCAGAGAGACTCAGGCAACACAGAGCAGGGAATAATCAAAAAATCCAGTGGTTTCTGACAGCCTTGCGACACAATCCCAAAGACACTCTGTTCTGAAGGCAAGAAAATTACATGGGGATGTTGGAAATGCAAACGTGAGACAATAAGCAGACATCTGGTTACTCTGCAGGTCCGTCTCCCACTGTTTATGTGGTGCTTTGGAAGAGCAGAGTTATCCATTCGTGTTGTGGACAGTAGCACATGTGGACCTGCCCATGCTCAGCCCATCCAAACCTTGAGAATGTTTTATGCTGAGCATCTCCATGCTCTCAACAGCAACCTGGAGGGATTTCCAGGGGATTTCTTAAATGTAAAGAAAGTGGGTTGGCTGTGGGTGGTGACTTGCTAAATCAACTGACGTAAGAATTACAGCAAAAGTGTTTTGTTTAATGGGTTTTCTTATTTTTTGTAAGAAAAACTGGACGTGCAGCCTTGATGGAAAGAGAAATGGAAGCCACTGTTTGGAAAAGGAAGGTTTGAAACAACATTTCTCAGTAATTTGAAGTGTCAGTATCCTGTAAACCAAATATTATGTGATATTACCCCAGGAAAATATTTATACATGTTTCAGAACTTTCTCTGGGAATGATATACACAAATACTAGCTACATTCTATTTCTATTTCCCTTCTTTCCCATTTTTTAACTATATTCCTTGTTGTTTTAGCTGAACTGTTTAAAATGCCTCTTATCAAGCAATGGAAATTTTCTTATGCTAGTTTAAAGGCAGTCACAAGGATCTGGAGGTTTTGCCTCTCAAATTTGACTTTCATTAGATTTGCATGTATTATTTTGATGTTTGGGAAAAATATGCACTGATTTCCTCACTGTTTCTAGTCACAGGAAGATTTCTCATGTTCCTCCTGTAGTTACACACAGATAACAAAATAAAAGTAAAAAATTCATTAAAACGTCCCTGAATATTTTTAATTTTTCTTAGAAGTGTTGATTAACTGGTATTAAAAATATTTTAGAACAACTAGACTTTTATTGGGGAGCACAAGCTATAGGTACAGACTAACCTAACCAAGGTTACACAGTAGGATTAGCAGCAAAGAAAAATACAGGTACATTTTATATCCTGGGGATTACCCACCGAATCGTACAGCATGACAAAACCAGAAGTCTTTTTCCCAGTATAAATCGATAATTATTTTTACGTCCTGTGGGTTTCAAAATAAGAGTGAAACCTGATGAAAGGTTGTAGCTTGAGAAAATATCTTGGCAGCCATCACATCAGTTCCCTTTCCAGGACACAATAATTCTGTGGATTTTTGAAGAGAGGACAGAAATAAGCAGAGGACTTCTAGCTGAGCACTTTCTGCTTCTTTTGAGATAGAACAAAGGGCTCAGTATGTCTTCATCTATGTTTCAGAACCAGGCCCATTTCTGATTTTTGCACAGCACACAAATTATTCCCAGAATCCCCCGTCAACATACATTCCTGAGGTCAGGTCCTTAGTATGAATAAGAACGAATCTAACAGTTCTACACACAACTAGGCACGCAGTCTTGTGTAAAGACTGTGGAACTATAAAGTAATGGTACTCCTTTAGTCTGAGGCATAAGATTATGGCAGAAATTATTGAGAGGGGAAAAGAAATTTTCCCTTTGGGCAGGCTATTCCACAATGGCGTTTCCTGGATCTTTCTTTCACTTAACCATCTGCTGCACTAGATAATAATTTTTATGGCTCCCAGGGCGAATCTTTCATTACTCACCGTGGCAGACATAATTTATAAAACACAGTCCATAATCACATTTTTCACATCATTCCTTTAAGGTCGTACATATTTACATGCCAGGCCCAGTGCTAGTGAATGAACACCTTAAATGTAATTTCTCAGCTGCCACATCTAGCTTCCTGTCAGTACCCAGGCTGCTTAAAGACCTCTGAATCACACTTGTCACTGATATATACTTGCCAGAAAAACTACACTGACAAAAGGCCTTTCTGCTCCAATTTCACTTATTTACAGGAAGTGGAGAGATACTTTCTCCCATAGCATGTGACATGGCCACCAACTTTTAGCTCATGAACCCTAGGTGGCAGCACACATTTCTACAATTCCTTCCAGCTTTAAATTATGGTTTATATAGTGAGAAATAGGCAACCAAGGTTTCCTGAAGAAGTTTCTCCTCTACCAGCCATTTATGAGCAAGTAATTGGGCACAGAGGGAACAGGTCAGTATATCAAAGCAGTCAGAGTTTGTGCCCTTATACCAAAGCAGAACACTTTGGCAAGTTTGTCTTCTGAGTAAGTTTAGTGTGCTCCCCTGGACTAAACATTCCTGTCAGGTGTGTGGTTTGAAGTCAGTCACAGCACTACCATCAAGAAATGGAGGGAAAGCTCCTAGTATCTTAAAATGCATTTGAGCTATAATCTAATATTCTTAGTTCTGTGTATCTTGGATATTTTTCAATGCATGCTGGGGGACTTACTCCACTTCCAAATCATAGTTTTACTGAAAAAAAGACTCTGGTAACCATAGGTAGATCAGAAACAAGAACAGAAATAGGCTTTCCACCCACTATTAAACTAAAGCTTAACTGTATTACTTGACTCTGATGCACAAAAGTAATTAATCTTGTCTGCCTGTGTGAGCAGTGGATGTAGCTGTTTTCTCAGGAGGCACTTATCCTCCTGCAGCAGTTGGACCTTAGGCTCTTTAGTGGGAATGAAATCAGGATACATGAGCAATCCTGGATCTATGATTTTCAGGAGTCTGCAAATGTCATTCATCTGCCAATAAAATATTTCCCAAATTATTGTATTCCAAACTGGGATTATCTTTTAGACCATAAAGTGTCTAAAAAAACTCTGTTAACACAAGTGCAGAGACCAGATGGGTGTTTTTATGCAGTTTATCATCCAGAAGGTGTAAAACTGAAGGGACTGTTAAATCTCACAAGCCTTTCTTCTGGCACACTGCTGGACCTGCTGGACCCACTCACATCTGAGGGGTATTTGAAAGAGGTAAACTATAAAATTTGACAGCATCTTCATTGAGAAGTCAACTGGTAAAATTCATAATATGGTGAGTGTGAAAATCTTATCCTTTCCCTGCTTTTATGTAAAGTGATGGCATGGCCCTGAGTTCTAGCTGATTAAGGGCACCCTTGATGCAGGAAGTCTGGAGGCAAGCACAGATCTTTTGCAAAGGAGCCTTGTAAGTTGAAATTTTTAGGTATATTAAGGACAGGATCCATAAGTTTTGTCTTATCTCAGGCATTATTGTTGAGAGGATCAGCGCATCTGGATCTCTTGATCTCTCATTAAAGCCAACCTACCTAGATTACAGGTTGCCCAGAGAGATTTTGGAGCCTTCCTCACTGAAGATATTCAAGAACTGTCAGATGTAGTCTTGTGAAATGTGCTCTTTGATGGCCCTGCCTGAACAGGGAGGTTGGATCAATGACCCCACTGTGGTTGTGTTCAACCTTACACAGCAGCCTGGATTTGAACTATGTGTGGCACACTGGACTATATCAAGAGAGGGTATTCATTATAATATCTATTATACATATATTACTATGACTATTATTATTACATTTTTATATATTCTATTGTTTCTACTGAAGTCAGAACTTTGCAGTGATCTGTATTTTGAAAATAATGCAGCCCAATGTCCTCAGATTTGCCCCATAATCTTTATTCCTGCCTGATATAGGGGCTCCAAGTCCCACTAGAAGAAGAGCAGGAAAGAAAGTAGAGGTCCTCATGCTAAATCTTTACTAAACTGAAAGAACCTGTAAGGGAGGGACTCTGACCATCACCTGCAAGGCTCATGAAGATCAACATTTTCTTCATCATCTCTGAGAGATGCTTTCAAATAAAAGAGAATGTCTGCTGAGTACTGAAAAGCACCTGAAATGATACCTGTGGGAAATATGACTGGCTCCATTCGTTACAATGTATTTCTGCTATTGTTTCAGTGCATACATAATAGACCACCCCCTACTGACTCATTTCTGGCGCATCAAACATATTTTGTCCTGGGTCTTTGTGCTTTTGTGACTTCAGGACAGCACGGGCAGATACTCTCATGCTGACTTCTCAAAATGTGATTTTCAATATGACAACTTGAATGTCAACCCAGCTCAAAGCTATGTTTCCTGTCCTTTAGTTGTTTTTGTCAACTAAAAAACCCCAATAGCCTATCTATTAGTCAATTTCTTTCTTTTTCAGTAATTAAAACTTTTTTATGAATTAAAAAGACTCTTGCAAATATTATAGCTGAAAATGTGTACAATATTTATTAGAAGTTTGCATTCTCATGGTCTCTATGTGTATACACATATTTTTACTCTTATTGGCATAGGAAATAGGTTTTTTTAAAATCACTTGTAGACCCCTCACATTTGAAAATTAGAAGATGCTAAAGATTGTTTTGTTTCAGTATGTCTGAAAAGACACTGTTGCTGTCATCTTACTAAGTGCATTTGATATCTTTTGTGGTACAGGGTGAGTCTGAACTTCACAAAATTTGTCTTATTATCATCCATCACCACTCCACTCAAATCATATGGGAGGCAAGAGAACACAAGATGCCATTTAAGTGTGATTACACTGAAAAAAAATGAGGCTGTGGATTTCTGTGCAGCCTTTGTTAACAGTTTGTATGAAATACTAATTTTACTGGCAGAAATGTGATTCTTTTTTTAGTCATCTTCATCTTTACTATTAATGAGGTGGAACGGTGAAAATGAATCACTGTATAAATTATTTGAGAGTAAAACTGAAACAAAAGAAAATATTGGTTATGACTTTGCATGCAAATAATCCTCTGTGCAGCTGTTACAATAATGCATTTTTTATCAACTCAAACTCTCTCATAAGACAACAGGGCCTATATCATATCACTTACAGACTAATAAATACTTTGTCCCAAATACTTTTTACCAAAATAAAGTCCAATAATCAAGCACCTAATTTACTATCCCTATTTACATATACATTTAACATAAAACTTTATCTCCAAATTATACCTGGATTCTTTTTCAAATACACTATTTTTTTCCAACAGATTTATTGCATCAGTAATTTTCAAAACTGATTAAAACTCATCTAAAAATACTTGAGTGTAACTTTTGTTATACATCTCTCAGAGATGGGACAGTTTGTGTGTTAAGGTTTTGACATAGGGTATTGTGAGAAGGCTTTTGCTAGCAAAGTGGGCTGTAACTGCTCATTTTTGGGTCTGTGATCTCACTTTAGAACAGCCTCAATTTAGGTAGCAGGACATTCAACTAAACATGGTCTTTTAACCAGTGCCAGGCTGCCACAGACACTTGTGAGCTTTGGGTGGGGATGTGAGAACCAGACAGAATGTGACGGGAGGGGAATGGTGACAGGGAAAGTGACCTCAAGCCTCATGCTGGGAGCTGGTCACAGTCAATTGCCACCGTGGCAACTAAGAAGGCATGCTGTGGGAAGCTTGCATTGCAGGTGAATAACTGAGTCTGAGACATACCCATAATTTTAAGCTGTAAGAATATCTCTGGACAGTTTCTGAATTTCAGGGTGACCTGAGGCATGGCACCTGGATTTCGTTTTGTAGAGAGCCTGGTCATGTAGGAAGGACTCAAGATGTCTTATCTAACTTGTACTGGTTATGTGATGTAACCATAATGATGAATTAGATGAAGACTACAGACCAGGAACACTGCAGAGGCCTACCTACACAGTGGGTAAATAATTTTTAACCTTTAAAACTCTTAAGATTTCTGGAGTTTCCTTATTTCAGTAGAATTAAGGCAGCACCATCACAAGTATCCACAAGTGCCTGTAAACAGCCAGTTTAATCATTGATTAGATTGGCATCAGCAGTACCCCCAGCCCCCACTATCACAACACTTGACAACCTGGACCTCCCCATGTGGGAGGGAAATGCCATTTCTGTCACTACGCCCGTTTGCAGCAGTAATGCCAAAATCACTGCACCAAAACCAGCCACCAATTATGCTGGGTGTTGTAAGTGAATGACAATAGGAGATAATCCTTGCTCTAAAGAGTGTGTGCTCCAAAGAGAAGAAATTGATGGAAGAGGGAGAGAAAAGACAGGATCCAAGTGTCACCATTCCCATTTTACAAAAGAGAAATTGCAATGGAAAACCTTAGGTAAAGAAAAAGCTGTTGTAGGTCTGGAATTGGGAGATGGATGGGATTAACCTTCTATTAAATCTTATTATTTTTGATCCCTGTATCCCAACAAGTACATTTTAAGTTATCCTCTCTAGAACTCTGTGAGGTGAATTGCAAAACAAAAAGCAACTCATGCTCTTTTGACTGTGTATTCACTTTCTTGCTTTCCAGCGGCCCTATTGCCTATTTTTTGTATAGTTGAATTCTTAGTTACTATCAAGCTTTTCCCTGTAGTTTGATTTTTCTAGAGTTAAAAAATACCCTATTTGGTCTAAAGAAATAACATAAGTATAAAATCTAATAAACAAATTTTAACATTAGGAAGGACAGGGAAAAAGATTTCTTTTATTGTCAAAAGAATTACTACTTGGGACAGACTATAGACATCTGTGAAAAATCTTTCTTATATTTGTTTTTTCCTCCAAATGTATTTCTAATTTGGATTCTCTTGGCATTGAAAATTTTGCCTTTTCTTTATTTTTTTTGCTCCTTCATAAAAAAGGATGTACAACAAAGGCTTCTCTGAATTTAGATAAAGTAGAAGTGTGTTTCTAGATAAAGGCTTCATACATGGCGGGCAATGCTGGACTGCCAGATACCTATTTAAAGGAAGCCTCTCTTGAACCATCAGTTTTGGTTGAAATGATGTGGTCGAAATTATGTCCCCACGAAATGTATTTTTCTGGCTTGGTTTTCTCTACCTCCTGATGATGATATGGCCTTAAAGGAAACAGCCCTTTTAAGTGACCTGCATGCAGTCTGTTGGTTTTTCTTTCTTCATCAGGTACAAAAAGCTTTCGGGTTTTTTTAGCAGTTTTCAATGACATTACAGGAAAAAATCCCAAATTCATGCCTCAGAGCAGGATAACACTGGCAATATACAGCTTCCTCTCAAATACTATCTGTTTTGCCTGGGATAACAAACTGGGATCCAGTGATGGTACTAATTTCCCTGGCTTACTGCACAGAGCTTAGCAAGATAGGACAGTTTGGATTTCTGTAAAAATCAGGTAAAAACAAAAGCAAATCAAAAGGTTCTTTTTCACTTTCTTAAGAGAAGCAATAATATTTTTTGTAATGTTAGCTTGAGTTGCAAAAACTTTTGCTAGAGAAAATCAACTAGGACTCTCTATAGCCTTTGCAATAATTGGAATTACCTCTTTGAGAAAAGGACAAGAAACAATTAATTGCATTTAAACATACTGATTTTATTTTAGCCATTCCTTGAAACAGACACAAAACCTAGCAACCCATGGCTTTGAAATTCAGAACATTCTATACAAGATTTCACTGAGTTTCAGCTGCAAAGGAAATGCAACTACGAAAAAACAATACCATGTCAGGTTCAGCCCTCTGTTTTTTACCTGGCTATTTTAAACTTCTACCTCCACTTTTTTTCTCATACTCTATCCTTTCCTTTTTGTATGCTGTTTTCTTTTGATGTTTGTGCTTTCAGACATCAGGAAAGTGAAGACACTATGTTCCCACTAACCCCAGGGATCTTCTGATAATAAAGTAACCTGGAGCATTTTTTGATGCAGAGGGTGTTTCTTGGAAATTCTGCTGTGGATGAATCTCTGCATTATCACGGTTTCTTTGGTGGTTCTTTACAGACCATCATAGTTTTCTTCTGTTTTGGGGGATATGTTCAAAACATTACTGTCCATTGCTACTCAGACTAGTAATTGCCCATGAACACTGATGGTACTGCCACCCCGGCTGTTAGATTGCCCTTAAACTGCAACAGAGATCTCCTTACCTCTCTGCTTCCTCCTCCTCATCCTCTGTAATTGGGAGAACATTTGTTGTCTTATTTCGTGAGATAAATGAGTCTTAATTCCTATTTGAGATCCTTAAGAAATGTATGGTACTGTGCAATACCATGGATCCAGTAAGAATTCCATGTATTGAGAGCCGTACATTTTCTTTTAGGCGCTCAATTCAATATTGCTTTCTAACATCTTATTTTAAGAATATAACAAAGCTATTTTCAAGATTCTTGCAGTATTAGTCTCAGTTTATTTACCTCCAGTTTTCACGGTTGTTTGTATCATCACCTCTAACATTTTATGTTGGGGAAGATGAAATAGGAAAACCTTATAAATATGATTGCCTGGCAAAAGCTGCTAAGAATATGGAAACTATAAACGAGATTGAAATGAAAGCCAGCTTTGAGATACCAAGCCTTAGTTACTGAACAACTGGAAAACAATGGTCTGGCCCCTGAGGCTAATCCCCCTTATGACTGAACAATACCCTCTGCTTGCAGACATGTCCAAGGGTCAGAGCAGACCCTACTAGCTTGGCAGAAAGGGTCCAAAGAGTAGTTTTTAGAGTTTAAAATGTAACACAGTACGCTAATGTAATGATTCTTATAGGCTGCATGTAAATGCTGTAGGATTTGTATCTTGTATTAGATTGGTTAATGAAAATTAGAATATTCAGCACAGAAGATGATTTATAGCATTGTAAATGAGAACCTCGCATCTCTAGCTCTCTCTTTCTCGCTCTCTCTTGCTTCTCTTGTTTTCCTGCCCTGCCTCGAGCTGTGCGAGCAGCTCCAAGCAGGGCCCCTATACCCACGCCTTTTGCAATAAACCTCATGTTCTAAAACCAACCTCAAGAGATCTCTCATCTCTAGCAGTCCCGACCGTCCAGACCGACAGCAGGTCCTACAGAAGTTTCTACAATTTTATTGACACAAAGCTGAAATGCATTAGGAAAGGTCTATTATTCCTTTGTGCAGTAGGGGAATTTGATCAGAAAATCATGCTAGGTACTAAATGACATGCTTAAGGCAATGCCTAAGTAATTTCTAACTCCCAGAATAGATACTGAACTTCAAAATGGTGGTTTCCAATATCTCTAGCTAAGCCACCACAGCATTTCAGGGAGCCCCCTAAATACTTATGCTTCCTAGTTTTCAACATTAAAATGTCCAACATCTGTGAGGGTTTTCTGTTTGATATGCCTAAAGGCCCCTCTTCACAGACAGCACTGACTCACTGTCACTATTTCATTTTCAGATCCACTAGGATCTGAATGATCTGACTCTGCAGAGTTAGTTGTTTCAACTTCCTAGATAAAGTAGAAATATGCCAGTTCTATCACTAGAGCATCTGATACTGATGTGGAATGTATGGACCACTCTCCTCAGTGTAAGTGCCTGGCTGTGGGAGACAATTTTATGCTGGGGAATAGGGGCTGAGAACTGGTAACGTCATCTTAATGTTTGACTACCTATTTTGCATATCCTTTGGTATCTTCATCTGGGAAAACGTGCCAGGATGGAAGTTCCAAGTGATGAAGGAGACTAACTTGTTGGCACCCGCTTTAGATATTTATGTGATTCAGGGTGGTTGAAATATTCATTCTCATGACTTCATGGCTGTACATGCCAGTTTTCATCACCTAGTGTTCTGCTTTTAGTTTTCATTGTAACCTTTCTCAATGAAGGCAGGGATTTGTCTCTTTTGAGTTTCCTCTCGTATTTGCCATTGTAAAGGAACAGAAGACACAATATCCCGATGCAGACCCTGTACGAGTCTAAAATGCTAGAATCGATTTTACTTCTGGCTCAGATCTCTTTTGAAAGAAATTATGTAGTCCCAACTTGGTTCCATTTTCAGCCATACAGAATGTTGTCCCTATGTATACAACTTTCTCATAAACATTATCCCCTGAATCATGATTGTAGGGAATATTACTGGCACAGTTCTTGCTTTCATTTTCATATGTAATTGCTCCATTACATGTTATTTTGTTTGAAAATCATTCTGTTTTAATCAGCTTTGACAGAGGAACCCTGCCTTCAACTACATGCTGCACATAGTTAAGAGTGGGTCTGCTTCCAAATATAATTTAATCTGATTATGAAACAGAGGATGAGTTCCTGAAACATGTCCACCATTCCTCCAAGTCCTGATTTCTCTTTTTGAAAGTACCAGATAAGGGTCCTTCCACATGATGTGTCTAGTTTTTCACTTGTGCTTCCTTGACATAGAAAGTTGTCCTTGTGCATCTGTACCCTGAGAATGGGTTTGGTAGGTGTCTGTGCAGAGTTAGTCTGACAGATTCAGTGGGTAGTGATTTGACTCATTCAGCCAGATCTTGAGAGAAAAAGCAAATGCACAGGAGCAGAGAGACCTGTTGTCTAAAACATTGAGGCAAACCCTGACACCAGTGTAAAGCATTTTTATGCTCACATCTACGGATGTCCCATGTTTAATGTGCCTACACAGTCTCATGGTTGCTTTAGTGATGTTGAGTAGCATGAGACCAAATTCCTAAAACCTTAGCAAGTTTTTAATTACTGGCTTGTTTTCAGGGTAAATGGATTTTTCATCCAGCAATATTTTAAATAAATTTGTTATTAAAACTTGGAGAAAAAAAAAAAATCTTGTAGGATTTCGATTTGGGAAAACATGCCATGTATACTTTTTCTCATGGATACGTACGATCATTCCTGCTCTCCCAGCTCTCCAGCACAAAACCAGTGTTTATACCTAGAGAATAATAGATCTGTTTCAGCCACAAATATTTTCAGGTTTCCTTTGCTCTGCTCACACCTTTCTTTTGGGATGGCAGAATTTAAGCCTAGACCATGGCTGCAAACCAGAGCTCCCTTCTGCTCCAGCAAAGCTCACACAGGGCCAGGAAATGACAAAGATTCATACCTTTGCTGCCTTGAAACTGTGTTTCTGAATAGGGAAAATGAGACCAAGCTAAAGCAACAATTGCAAGGGGAAGTTTGTTAGTTCCAACAATTCTACAGTCTCCAAACTAAATTAATGTATTGTTAACCAGTCGTCTTGCTGATCAGCTTTTCCAAAATGCTGGTTGATATGCCTACTGATATTATATGAAGGTGAAACATTTTCATAGGAGAGTTATTCAGATAAAAGAAAATGGGGTAACTTTTTGTTGGAAGATACAAAAGACAACAGGTAATAAACAGGTCAGTATAACTTAGCAGTGAGGGTAATACCAGCTTTGCCTCTCTCTGCAGTTTTGGCAAAGATATATTAATTGATTTTCAGATGAGTTAGTAGTGATGCTTGCTAATTCTAAGTGATTTTATTTTCTTAGGTGTTCCTGTAAAGCAACAAGTCTTTAAAAAGTCCCTTGGGAATGAGTGAAAATTGGAAAAATTAGAAGCAAACTTCAGTTAATCTCATTAGAAACTCTTTGCATGTACTGCAATGAAATTACTTGCATTTGTCTTGAAGAAAGTTTAAAAGATTCTCGGTATTAAAATAGTTTTTAATTGCTTTTAACTTTTGAAATGACAGACAGGTTCCTTTTTTAATTTGCCTTTTGTTTAAAATTCAATTTAGTAACAGGAAGATCAGGCATACTTGGAAAAAAAGTAAGATGAGACAAAACAAAAAGTCAAATTTTCATACTTTTAATATATTTCCTCTTAGAAAAGGTATAGTCTGAAGAAATAATAAATTTGACTAACATCCATTAGGTGGATCTGAGATTAAATCATGCAGCAAGATACATTTCCATGGTTGTGGGAAATTATGGTCATTTTGGCAGATGTTCTGGAGACTGAATTCAATTTTGTTGTTTAATGTTTGCCATTTACAAGATTTCACAAAAGCATTATTTAAATACACAGAAACAGTTTTACTGTTTTGCTGAAAATCAAATACACTGTTTTGCTCAGCTTGCTTTTTGAAGAAATGGCAACACAGCATAAGTTAGTCCACTTTTTCATTTATTTTATTTTCTAGTGCATATATAGCTGCTAAAATGCTGCAAGTGATCTACTTCATTAAGAATCTGAAGCAAACATATGAGCTGCTTTTAATGATCACATTATGGTTTATGCCAGTTATTCACCAGCCTTAGAATGACCAGAAGTTGCAGCACTTCAAGCTAAAATGATGATGACATCATGTTACTGCAACATAACAAAGCATGTCACTAACCCATCCAGGCAACTCATATTTTGAGATTATCAGAGTGAACTAAATTGTTTCATTTTGTCATTAATGACTCAAACCAGCTATGATTTGATGAAGTACAGAACCTTTTAAAATCCCTATCTCTGAAGTGCATTAGGATCACAAGAGTCAGTGGTATGTCTCTGGCAGAGAGTGGGTGGTTAGACAGAGGCCCGACCTGCACACAGACACTGCACTGGGCTTCTTTGAACAGCGGTATTAAGTCAACACGTTTGGCCTGAAAGATAATTTGAGCACTATAAGAGTGCGATTTTTGTACTCAGAATGGGAAATCTGGCTGCAATACCAGTTATAGAAGACAAATGCTCTGCTCAAAGTCAAATAAAGGCCTCTGAATCCTGAATTGTACAAACATATTTAAGAACATAAGTGATGATTATGTTTGGAAGATTATAAACCTTTAGATTAGTCCAGAAAAATGAACTGGATTATCAGATGAGGTTGTTTCCCAGAGATGTGTTTGTGGGTGGACACCAACTTTTGTTGCAGACACAAACACATAGTACAAATGTTATCATTTTGCCAGAAGGACCAGAGGAACGAGGGGCTAAGGAGTGGCCTCTTATATAATTCCTAGATAAAAAGCAAGCAAGTGCACATGTTGGGTTTTTTTTTTTTGTATGTAAGTGGGGCAGCATTTTAGAACATTAAGAGAAATGTTCAAGAAGTTTGAATTTGTGGCCTTGGCATCCAGTATTAGCAGCTATGGACACTTGAACATCTTACATGATTGTCAGATGATAAAAACAATCCTTTTGTAGAGGGACTGAAAGCCACATTCCTTCTTTTTCAATTTTCATAAGTATCTTCTTAGGCTAATCCTTTGAAAAAATGTGAAATTCAAGGACCAGAGATAATAAAACTGGTGAGTTGAAGGCAAAGAGAGGGTTGGTCCACAAATTAAACCTCCTTGAGGTAGGAATATGCAGCACATCTTTCTGATCCTTTCTGAAAGGATCAGCTTGCCTGGTGTGTTCATTCACACACAAGAAAGTAAGCACAATCTGGCAGGGTTTTCATCACCATGTCTGTTTATGCTGAATGAAATATATGAAGGTGAATGAAACACACCTGTTGCTTTTGGACCTACTCTATGAAATGTATTTTTTCCTTGTCTCACTACGTGATTTTAAATGGCATAAAGCATATTTTATTAGAATATAAAGAAAATGCTATGGGGCAGTTTTTCAGTTTCTAAAGTGATAATGGGTAAGAATCACTGGAAGATATAATCTCGATTTCTTCAAGTACATCTTGATCTGAACTAAGATGTGTCTTAAGAAGGGCAGCTCTAATGACCTTACAAGCAATGAAGCACTCACATAATACAGGATTTTCTTTCAAAAACCCCTCCAATTCCAGCCTTTCTAAATTTCTAAAACCTTTCTTTATGTGGACATCCCTTGGCAGCTTTTGTGTACATAAGGTATCGCTTCAATAATGATGTTAGAACATTAAGATGGTAATGCAGTAATGTAAGGAAACAACTCTCTTGAGAAGATAAAAAAAGCACCTCCACGTATTCTGTTGACAAATCCATTACCCTTCCTTTTTCCCCTCTGCACAGATACATATGGGAAAGATTTAGGAGAAAACTGTAGTTTAATGGTTATAAAGATTTTTCTCTTTCCTGGCAATTTTTACTAGTGAATCAGAGAGCTGAAATCTTAGTTCAGAGTTCTAAAGTTTTCCTTGATCTCCTAAAAAAAAGTGATTCAACTCCATAATTCTAGGCTTGATGAAGACGAGAAATATTGTCCTTTAAAGATTCTAACTTTACAATTCCATATGGCCACAGGCAGGTACAAGTTGTAAAGAAATTCGTTCAGTCTTTAGGCACAGTGCCTCTTATTTTAAAACTGTCAAAGCAGTCTGATGTTTTTCCTTTATTTTCAATTATTTAATGTTCTTGGACCCTAGAATGCTTCATTGTAGAAGTGGAGATATTGGCACTGTGGCAACAAATGCAATTTTGTTGTTTTATTTCTGGGGAGAGGAAGAAAACACTTTCTCTGCTTTCAATTTTCTTCTCTGTTAGGGCAAATCACAGGTCAAATTATTCTTGACAAGACATATCATTATTTTATTTTGGTGTATTGAGCTGTTGAGAGACTGCTGCTAACCACAGCATTCATCGACAAATCCGTATCAGCTATATTGTGATTTAACATTGACTTTATGAAATTATAAACCCCAGAGATGAGAAGGCAATTCCAGACCAATCCAGATAAAAATCATATTAAAGCAAAAGCAAAACTTCTTACAAATCAGTAATTTCGCATTTTGACAGCCTCCTGCAGCCGTTGGAGCTTCAGCTAAGAAGTCAAAGGAAAAAGTCATGCTAAAGGGTAGACAGACTATAAGGGTGGACAGGGTGTGAAGAATAGGAAATACATGTCGAGTTTAACAAGGGCTTTACACATACTATCAAACTTCCTTGCTATCACAACACAGCTGATGAAATTAGAGACATCTTAAGTTCAGTTACTTTACATATAGAACCTTGGCCTAAACAAGAGGAGACATATGGATAAGAGTGACAGCGTTTTGCTTTGAGGGAAGAGAAAAGGAAATTTAACCACTGTGTTATGGTCTGTTTAAATTGAACTAAGTATTTTTCTCATGCATTGAATTTTTGCAGTAACAATATCTGATAGTTTCTTCCTGCCCATAAGGGCAAAAACCTGTTTTATTCATGTTAGGCATTTCAATTTTATCTGAATTATTACATGACATTGCATTTAAGTACTGTGTGTAGTTTGACCTTTTCTCATTTGAAGTATAAGGAGGAATTACAATCAGTTTTCTTATATAATGGATGAACTTTTTTCTCTTGTTAGCTTTGCAATGGAACATCTCTGTAAGGTAGTACAAACTATTACCCTTTTCTCAGATACATTATTTATAACTGTAAAAGAGTGCTTCATTTTTCTTACCATGAATTCATACAGGGTTCTTAAAGATGAATATATATTATTGTCATTGCTAACTTTTACAAATTCTTATGTTGGAGGTGAACACTCAGGTGCTTTTTATTTCTGGAAGCAGTGCCTGGAAGGTCTGGTTTGAACCTTACTTGCTTTTGTGTGACCTACCAACTAAGAAAACAAACTGGAAAAGATTCACGCTCCAACCAAGTGTGAACTTATGAAGTGATGATCAGTAACTGATCTAGAAGGAGATACATAAGACTAACACCTCATGTTTATTAATACTGATAAGAGAGGAATTGTTTTGCTGTGCAAAATTGAGACAAAAGTTCTTTGCAACTTTACAAAGAGTAAAGTTTGTAAAGTAGATGTAGTCTACCTATCCCATGACTCATCACTTAATGACTGGTATTGAATATCATAGAATTGTTTTTCCGCAGATTTTTATTTAAATACTGGCATGTCTACTAATCAAATCTAAAGCTTGCCAATGAATATTTAATTTTCTCTCTCTTCTATTATCTGTGAGCTCAGTTATGTCAGCTCCCAGTAAATCATGGGGCATGCTCTGCGTGAGGATGTCACTGCTCTGGCCCTGGACGAGAACTAGCATGGACAAAGCATTCTCCAGTACTTAGCCTGACACCTCCTTCAGATCCAAAAAGGACATGAAGAGCTACTGACTCGCCAATCTTATAAATTTTAATACTAGAAACCCCCAAGTATGGTTCGTTCCTTGTATTTTCTGTTGTGCCCTGCCTCTCCAGCTGCATCCTTGCTGGCCAGGGAGCCAGAGGTTCATTCCCCAGTTTCTCCTGTTCATCAAGTGACAGCATGGCAAATGCTCTCAGGATGCCACCAAAACTAAAGGTTCCATGTCCAAAGCTTATGTACTCCTAAACAAAACCTAGAACTGAACCTAACTCCCGGAACAGAAACAATGTGTTGAACACATCCCCTCACTGATATGAAGCATTTCTCAACCTTGGAGACTAGATTAAAAAGATTCTTATAAATGACTTTTTTGTGCCTATTTGCTCCAAACTTTTATCATTTCATGCATGAGACAACACAACTTTACTGGAATATAGATAACTTTCACTAGGTTCTAAAACTCAATAAAATGTGGTACTTTTGAATTTTTTCAGATGGCAGTAACATCAGGAAGGAAGCACATGATGAGAACAAGATCAACCAAACATGCAGTTAAATAGTTAAATAAATACTTAATACATTAGTTTTGGACTTCCATAAAGAACTGAGAAAATAATGATATATCAAACACATCTCTGCACTAAACTACGAAGAGGCATTATCCAGAAAGGACTTCAAATCAGATAAGCAACACCATGCTTAAATAAGTCCTGTGTCCTCAGCAAAAAAGAAATCAAGACTGACACTAAAACCCTGAAGAAATCCAAACCCACAAAGCAACCCGCAAGAAAGCTGTGCCAGCTCTTTTATAAGAAAAAGACTGACTTTAGTTAGATCCTTTTGGACTATATCCTGTCCAAACTACTTCTACAGATGCTGTTAATGTCCTGGAGGAGTAGGTTACAGATTTACTCTCTTAGCTAATGGTTCAAAGGCTTTGTATTATCACTGCTTTGGTGATTCTTTTCTCTGTGGGAATTGTTTGTTTGTTTAGTTGGTTTTTTTTTTTTTTTTTTAGTATTGCATTCCTGACTATTTGAATACTGCTGAGGGAAAAGTTTTAAAAAGTTTATTGGGAATAATCTTTCAAATGAAGAATTGATCAGATTTCTGAATAACATTGGACTTACTTGGCTCCATGCCACGCTTGGACCTCCAGAGTCCTTTTCATACTGCCTCCACATATGGGCCAGTAATCCCTGAAAAGTAAAAACCCATCTCCCTTAAAAATTATAATTTGGTAGAGTGAAGGGCTGAGAATGTTAACAGAAATCACACAAAGAAAAAACTTTAATCCTAATGGCCATATCTGGAGAGCTGCTTAACAACTCTAGACCTAAACTGCTCTTAGTCTTGCTAGTCAGAATGTCAATTAACTGAAAAATGCAGATCTAGATTTTTGAACTTTGGAAAGGATACAGTAAGTTGTAAAATTATCAGTGGATTAACTGCATATATATACACATAAGTAAATATACCCTCTTTAACAGATATTTCATATAATCTAATTATGTTAGAACATGTTTTGGCAGAATCTTTTAAGGTCTCGTCTTTCCAAAACAGGCTTATGAAATTTTAAGTAGAACAGCTATTCACACATTTTGCGTTAGGGGTTTCCAAGACCCAAGAAGCATAGATTCTTTTCATCCAAAGGCAATATCTTCATGTTCCAGCTACAGGTCCACTGGTATCATTGCTTGTGAAGGAAACTTAGGGTTTTGATAGCCTTTTTTATTTATAGGCCTCTTACACTCTGTACTAGTTTGATTGAAACTGTGCAAAAACTGGGATGAAAGATATTACAAGAGACTAATTTATATGCTAATATTTGAGACAATATTAGAATAATTATTAAGAGTAACAAAACATTTTATTTTTCTGAATAACAGCTATCAGTTTCAAGATATTCTTAATATATTATTGCTCAGCCCACTTATATAAACTGAGATAAGCTAATAAACTACTTAAGATTTACAACAAAACTTTAACAAGACTCTTACGTTCTAAGCATATTGAGATTGATAGCCTCAGGAGAATACTGCAAAGGAAACCATCTCATGCACTCTTTAAAAATTTTTTTAAAAAATCAAATATTTATCATCAGGCATATCACCCTGGAAAGATTTTTCTTTCAGATTATAAAAGAATTGTGAATCAAAATTGTAACTGATGTCTCATGCTCGTTTTGATCTCAGTCATCTGATCAAAGTGGACAGATTTCTGTAGTTTTTATTTAATAACTTCTTGTAACAGTTAATTTTTTTTTCTATATGAATTTCCTCCTTTTTTCCTACTCTTTTGTATTTCAGATTTGATGATTAGTCATGAACAAATTTAGGTCATGTGTAAATATATACTGTTTGTTTTTCTTTTGTCACAGTACAAGAAAACAACATGGTAATAAAATATCACAACCACCATTAATCTTCAAATCCTAGGTACTGCCTATGTAGCAAGGCTTACTTTAAACACGTAACACAGCCTGTTTTTTCCAAGTACAACTCCCTAGGATGTCACAGGGCTGAAATATTTGCCTAATATTCAAGTCAAATACTTTCTAGCACAGGTTCTTTTACAGAGTCAACCGGACACTGGATAGTCTATTTCTGGACAAAAAAATTTTTAGAACTGTGTATTGTTGAAGCATCAGAGATGAGTGTCTTTTGAATTAGTTTGAATAGGACTGGAACTGCATTGAACTATATTTGAATATACATCCTGGACTTTGTCACTCTCAGTGTGTTGGTTAGTTGAGTGTTTTGTTGTTGGGCTTTCTTTGTCTTTCCTCTGGACCTCATTTTACCAGTGACGTGTCTTGCCATTAATTAGAAATATTTGGATAAGAGGTATTCCTCTGAGAACACAGCAAGTAATCTGATTTACTGAAGGCAATTATGCTAACAACTGTAGGTAGAACACAATCCTCCAGTCCTTACTTCCCTTGCATGTGAAATGAGATGTATGCAGAAGTATCCTGAAAAATATCACTATGTATAAAGGCACTTAAAAGCTTGTGAGACCCAATCATTTTCTAGATATTTCCACCCACTAACAGCCAAAATTTACTTTTCTACAAAAAGGAAGATTTGTGCACAGTGAAAATTGTCTGCAAATTGATCTTACAGGAACCTTATCTATGTAAATGCTTTCAGCCAAGGTGCTTTACTTTAAATCACAAAAAATATTGTAACATATTAATAAAATTCAAAATCAATATGCAGCTATAGAAGATGAATCAAACGGAAAATTCTGGACTGATGAGGAAAATTAAAAAAACCCAAGGAAACCGCTCCTGTTTTACAGAGCTACTCACTGCTGAAACTTTAGCTACCGCCATAGAAAGCCAAACAACTTGTAAGCAGATTTGATTTGTGTGTAAAACTGAAGAACAGTATAGCTTTCAGAAAAGGTCCATTGAGATATGTGACCAATTTTTAAACTACTTTTACTCCTTTGGAAGTTCCAACACTTAAAAAACCCCATTTTACCCAAACTTGGCATGATATATTTCAACAGGTTGGGAAAAATGTGGTCCTGTTTTCTAATATCCAACCATAATCAATGAAGTTAAGGTAAATTCATTTACAGTTCCACTGTAAATTTTGGTGAATCACTTCAAAGACTATTATAGCCAAGTTGAAAGCCAATAAGGGAAACTAAGTCACTCTATCTTGCAAACAACTGTTTTTTCAGACACCAGAAACCTGTAGGACAATCAATCAGAGTGTTTTCAAGAAAAAGCGATAGGTAACCTTGCTACTGCATGAGTATTCTGTTTTAGTTTGATGTGGGGAATAACAGAAGTGGTAATAAGATTAAAAAATATTCAAAAACCAAACCAAGATTGTATCCATAAATACCAAGAACAATTTCAGCTGCAAACCGAAAAGCTCTTTGCAGTGAACAAAAATGACAAAATCCAAGGATTATAGATTACTGGTATGATTAAGGGTTAACACTGTAATAGTGCTGGAAACATTGTGATCTTAAAAACCAACAGACACAGTATTTCCATAAGAACATCATTCATGAAATTGAGCGTGCTTATTGGAACATTGCATCAGAAATATCCATTAAAATGCTTGAGGAAGTCACATTCAGATATCCTTTTAATGTTTATTGTCCCCCATGTCCTCCAGTTCTATATTTCTCTTCAAAGAACTTAAACAGATAATCTTAATCTGGCCATCTTGATTGACAGAGAGTTTCCATAAGGGGCTATATTAAATTCCATACAACTAGTGATGACCAAAAGTAAATATATGACACTTCAATTTATGCAAAGAGCTTAGACTGTACAAAATATTTTGATTTGGACACTTTCTAGTGGAAGGTGTCCTTGACCATGGCAGGGGTGCTGGAGCTAGATGATTCTGTAAGTCCCTTCCAACCCAAACCATTCCATAATTTATGTTGTTTATATGGCCTCACTGAATAACTTATTAGATTCCATGTCTTGATTTTATCGACCAGACTGTAGGCTTCAATTCGGAGGAAAAACCCAAACATCCTCTGCACAACCCTGCCCCCCGATCTAGATGAAACTATGTACAGTGACAGATATGGATTAATCAACTTGTTTTCATTAATTAGAAAATTATTACTTGGGTTGTCATGTGACAGTAAAAGTCTAGTGTGGTCTGTCAAGTGCTTCCATCTCTCCAAATTTTCTAGAGCTGAGCTGATCAAAAACCATGCCTGAAATTGAAGTATTGAAGATTATATGCCATTTCTGCCTGGAAAGGGGAAATATAAGAGAGTGGATGTGCCATTATACATGAATGATATAAAGTATGGCAAAGAAAGGAAAAAGCCAAAAGCATGGAATAAAAAGGATCTGTTGGGAGCAAGAAGATTTTAGAGAAGGTGAAAAAAGCTACCCTTCCTATGAGCCTTGGGTTTAATTCTGTATGTCTTCTATAGGGGGACAGAAGTGTAGTGGATAATTAAGTCTATGAGATCAGGGACAGCATTATTCTGTGACATATTCGCTTCCCAGATATATCTTGATAAATGAATGAGAATAGAAGTGCTAGTGGGCAGTAATTCTCAGATGTGTAAGTTTTCTGTATCAAATAGTCCCCAAATAAGTCAGAACAGATGATGGTATTTGTACTCTAGCTTTGAAGAAATGAAGAAATTACAGAGGATTGATGATATAAAATAACCTTGTCAAAACACCATAACAAGAAGGCTTATTTTAAGTAAAGCAGAAAGCAAAAGTAGATTTGTAACTAAAGTTTAAATTTTGGAAGAACAAACCTGAATAAATTTAAATATCAAGCTTGTGAAACCATCTGGACCAAGCAAGGTACTTTGATACTTGAGTATATAAAACATTTCAAAATACTCAAAAACAAAGGTGGAAAACATGCCAGAATAAGGGAAAAAATACTCTGAAGTTTATATTCTAAAAAGGGAAATTGTCAGAAACAGTGTCAGCTCAACAGTTTTAGAAAGAATAAGTAACAGAACTTTAAAGACTAGAGCAAGAGGAAAATCATTTGCAGGAACATCAATCACAGGGGAAGTCAAATAAAAACTTCTGAAGAGAGTTAGACTACAGTTTCAGATATTATTCAGCTAAACAAGGTAGGAATAAGTAATAAAATAAAGTTCTTAAAAGTTAAAGTTGTGGAGAGGACCACCCTCAGCATGGTCTTCAAACTTGATCACCTTGTAGAATGGGAAGATTTCAGCAGAGTAGCTCCCTATCTTTTCTGCAGCTAATTCTAAGTAAACTGGTCATTGCTCTGTCCTTAAAAGGGGCTTGGGGCATCCCCACTTCCCTTAAAGACCACACTCCTTGGAGCACTATCATCATCTGTCTTCCCATGAAGCTTTATACCTTCTCTCTAGTTCTCTGTGCTTTCTGTTAGTTTTTAAACTGAGCTGATCCTCTAAGGGAGCTCCATGCAATTGCACATCCCATCCTCTAGACTTTACTCACCTGTGCCCTCTCCTTTGGATTTACAGCCTACAAACTTGACTTCTGTTTTCATGTGTCAATATTCGATATTAGGAGAGACCACTAGCTTGTATAAGATAGATGCACCACTAACCACCTGTTTTTTACTGCTTGGTGTCATAACACAGGGAATGGCAAATTCACAGTGGAGTACTAGAACGTCTTCCTGATAAAGGCCAGTCGAATCTTTTCTTGCATTGTTTACTAGGAGGGATTAGATAGAGTTGGAGTTTGCATGTATCTTTGTTGTTCCTCTTGTAGGAATACTTGTTTTCAGTGTTGCCTGTTTTGCATGTTACGAATAAATGTCTTCATCTGTATTTTGCACTTCACTTGGTACAAATTATGCATAAATTCAGCAAATAGAAAAAAGATAGACATTTTTTACCTAAAACCATAGGAAATGAGACAAACCTCCCACATGGTCCACCTCGCTGGCAGATTACTGAATGTAACAGGGTAGGTGGATTTCCTCAAAAATCCCAGAAGTCACAGGAAACCTGTCACAGTCCTGTAAATTGGGTATAATTAATTACCTAAACTCTTTTCGTTTCTGTGGCTGGTTCTAAAGTTGGCACAGGCATAACTGCCTTAGGTCTGGCTGCACTCTTCACAGAAGTGCTGATGGCTGGTAAGTAATCTAAGCAGGTGTGAGAGATACTGCTTTGCAGCAAGCTGATTCACCTCTTACATTGCTTTGTTTTAAAATGGTGTTCCTTTCACTGCAGTTTGTTGGCCAAAACAGGAACCTGATGCTCTGAGGTGCTACCTGCTTCTGCCTATAGCTACTTCTTCTCTGAGGCCACCTGCTTAATTATTGCCCAACCCTTCTGTTTTAATATCAATTGCAGTGCTAATTGTTTTCAGGTCTGTTCATCCCTTTGCTCAAAATGGTTGCTACTAGAATCAGTGAATAGCTGATGGGATCAACCAACTAATTTTTGTTTGTTTAATTATTTATTGATTGAAAATAGATGGGAAAGGATGATTTAATCTCTGTGTAACCATACACACACAGAGAAATTGTGACCTAGTGGTTTCTCCCACTGCCATCCAAAAGATATCTGTGTTTCTGCTCTCACTCACAATTCCTTTCCTGTCATGGGGCAATATGAAGTAAGAAATAAAAACAGTGCAGGAGCACAGGTGGCCAGAGGGTCAGAGTAGCAGCAGGGTGTCTGGAGCGGCAGGCAAAGTTGGTGAAAACAGAGGGAAGACATTGTTCTTCCTTCCAGCAGTACTGGAAAGGTGCAGCGAAGTTTTCCAGGACAAACCACAGAACACTGGGAAAGGTGAGTCCTTGCTGGTCAGCAGACTATATTGCACAGCCTCTCTTGTAGCGTGAATGGAAAAATTGATAGAGATGTAGATTTTCAAGCATATTTCTAACCATGTAATCAGTTTCTTAGGAAAAAAAAAATGGACTTGAGTAATTCATGTTGTGAATGGAGTTTGGGATTTACAATGTAATTACTTGGCAGTGAAGGTGGAGCATGGAACTGGTTGGAAAAGATCACGGATATACCTACTGCACTTTAGATAAGAAGTAACTCCTCATGTGTTACTGAAATACTAGGATGCAGAATCATAACTCCTTTATTAGGAGCCTCTTTCTGTCTTCCCTGTGAAATAAAAATTCTGCCTTCATTGTACATCTGAGTTAAGTTCTGTGGAGGGGTGTACCAAAAGTATCCACATGCTGCTTCTCAAATTCTTCAAAGGTCTTAAGAAACAGATGCCACTCAAATTAATCTCTACATGCAGTGAGAACATATCTTTCTGGTAGTAGTACAAGTCTTAAAAACCCCAAGAGGCAAACAATTTCTCCTTTATTTATTCACTCTCATGCTTAAAATGCTATTATTCAAGCTAATTTTTATAGATGAAGGCTGCAATTACAATATGTCACTTCATGCCATACTAATCTGGTTGTTTTTCAAAGAATCCCTTCTTCCATACTACTGCCAGCTAAGAAGTCTATATTGAGCTTCTATTTGTAAAGTCTTGCGCACTGATATCATCATGTACTTTCTATTGCTTGCTCTGGAATGCGAGTAGTGGTTAATTGAGAAAAAAATGATCTGTTTTGAAAAAATGAGACAAAACCAAAATAATTGAACAAGCTTTTAAAGTTTGCTCAGAAAGCCAATTAAGATGATTAAATGATGGCATGGCAACTAGCAGTGACACCTATAAAGGCAGTCACTTAAAAAGAGGGCAATATAGTAATTGACTGCATCCTTATTCTTATACTGTGCTTGTAGTACAAATACATGTTTTGCCAAGATCTTGAACTGAAAATTAGTGACAAAAATTCTTATCAACATCTTTTTTTTCTTCTCCATTGCATTCTTTACCAAGAAGCAAGTCTACATTTGAAGTACAGATAATTTTTGAAATTATGTCTTTCGTGCCCTGTGGTTTTATTCCTATAGTGTATTTTGGGATATGATAGTGTTATTTTATTGCCAGAGAAATGTGGGGAACATTAGACATAACAAGTGTGTCTTCTCTAACCAAAAAAACATTTTCAAAAACTATTTCAGTTGCCAATATAAAAGATTGTGAAAGTGTTTATTCCTTCCAACTTTTCTCCCTCTAACTTTCCCAGAAAATTGTGGATAATCAAAATTCAGTTAAATGTGGGAGCTTTAACAATTGAGATTTTGTAATAAGTATACACAGAGGTAGACCCAGACCACTGAGAATTTCTCAGGTGGCTTTTCAGCTCTTCAGAAAGAGACTTTTTAACAGTCAATGTTATTTTAGCTAGCATTTTTCAGACTTTCAAATGCATTTATTTTAGTTTGGGTTATATTTTTATAGAATGACTCATAAATCCCCCTTCCTATTGGAACCTTAAGCAATCAGCTTGTTAAAGGCAAAATTTCAGTTCAGAATTAATACGTATGTATGGGCAGATCAGGGGGACAAATATTTTAGGCACGAGAGAATTTCCAACTAGCATAGTTTCTCATGGCTAAGGATTGGAATGCAAAATGTCATTTTGTCTAGACTCTTCTCTTTTAGAAAGAGAAAATGCTTTCCTTGTGCTTTGGGTGATAGTGTTAAGACAAAAACCATATAACAACACTCCACCTTCCCTTCCTGGCCAAAATGCCTACTGAACTTTGCAGTCCTAAGTGGTTGTCTTCCACAGTAGAGCAGTTTTAAGTTGTCAGTAGAAAAGTTGCACCTAAGAATGGCTGCTTTTGCAAGAGTGGAGAAGATAACTTTTTATTTATTATTAGTCTGAAGAGTTATGAACTCATTCCATAATTTCTGCTGTGTGACTCAGAGACTGTTCCTGAGCGTTAAGTACACTTGTTCTGCTCCTGTGTGATTGAAAAAGAGAGCTTGATGTGGAGAATATGTCAGGGTATATAACTTGGGTTAAAAACAGATTCCACTAGATGTAACCCAGCCTTCAACTCAGAAAAACATCTCCATATGCTAGGCCTGAGTTCCTCTCATGTCAAGATAATTGCACTTCATGAATAATCTTTCATAGTAACCATCCTGATAACGCTGTAGAAAAACATTATTCCACAAAAATATTTTTTCCTCTCAAATTGAGCTGACACCATACAATTCCAACAGAGAAATTATTTGTTTGGCTGGAGTAATCCCATCTTGGAAAGAAATTGAATGGAGTTGTTGTGTCTGGTTGAATGGCTGAGTCTTGGGAATTTGTACAAGGCCAGCATGCATTTATTTCTTTTAAACTTTGGTTCAATGTAGACCATTTCATGGGGAGACTGTGAAAGGATAAATCCTGGTTTCAGTGGCAAAAATGTGTGTCAGAAATCCTTAATCTGAATTTATAACTCATCTTCTTATTCTGCTAAGCAAAACTGTAAAATTCCTTTTAATAACTATTCTACTGCAATTTAATATTATATGAATCCAAACTGATGCTGCTTTTGATAAATGTTCATTATAAAACAGAGATGAAGATCTGTGCTGCAGCTATTTTTTTTTGTTAAGTAGCCAAGGATTGTCTAGTTTACAATAAAGATCTGTCTTTAGCTGTGTTTTGAAATACTAGTTTATAATATTTTAACCTGTTTCTAAAAGTGAAAATTTTTTTCTTAGTCTAGTAATATAATATCTCAAAGGCAACCTGGCCAGAGAAAAATGAGGCCTTATTTTAATCTTAATTTAGATCGTTTAAAATAGATACATAATCTTTCATGCTTTCATTGAGATAAAGTAGCAAGTTAAATAATCATGCTGGAACCATTCCTAGATTTAAATTCAGAATATTGATTTACATTGTCTTACTTTGCAATCAATCTTTAGCTAACCTTCTCTCAATATTTTCAAGGAACTCTCAAAATAAATAATTTCCTTTATGTCTATGTAAAGATATTAAATTATATGCCACACACCATCTAAATTGCAAATATATATAAAAGTCTACAGACAATATACAGAGGTATTAATAGGAATCTGATCCATGTACTTCCTTGTAAATCCACAGAATGGTAGTTAGGAGAAATTGAAAGGTTTTGGAAGCTATTATTCTCAAGGATTCAGTGGAGCCAGAAACTTCTGTCGCAATAGAAATTAAATGACAATTTGAAATAGAGAATAGGGAAGTTATTCAATAATTCTACTGAATCTGATTAAAGTCTACCAGAAAATAAGGTAGAGTGCAGGGTTTTCTGTATTAAAGAAATATACATTCTTATTTAATTAAGAAAAGTGTATACGAAGGTAGCCTGATGTTATTTTAGAATATTAGATTAGATATAAAAAAAAGCAGATGTAAAGCTTATTTTTATAATTTCATTGCTACTGTTGTTTTGTTGTTTGGTTTGGTTTTATTGGAGGGTGCAAATGACATCTTTCAAAGCTTTTTGTTAAAAAGAAAAGTTGAATTCCATATTTTTATGACAGACATAGGGAAGTTTTGTTCTTAAATTCTGTTGGTTCAGAATTGAGAGCAAATCAGGAGAGAAACTTGTGTACACTGCTTTGACACAATAATGCATTTTTGTTTGATATCTGTTTTGGAACTATGATTTCCAACATAAATTCACCATGGAAATATTGACTAGAGAGATGAAACAACCAGAAGCTAAAAATAAAGTAAGAATATTTGTGGCCCAAAATAAATGAAATAAAAAAAGAGAGATCATTTTATATTCTAAAAATTAAAGTTAGGCGTTTTTAATTATTGCTATGAATATTAATTTAAAACAAGATTTCTGGTTTTTACAGCTATAGATTTTGTAGTCTGAAGAACTATAGAGTATGCTGTTCATGGCCCTTTCTATCTCTGCCTCTACTGGGAATTCTTGCCTCTTTTCCTCTCCAGACACTGTATGCACCTGTTGCCAACTCTCTCTCTTGATGGGGACATGGTAACCATGCAAGATGTAGCACCATCAATGGGGAACATGGGGAATTATATGACTCAGAGTTATAGGAAATTCATACTGGTTTTATGCTCAGGAGTAAACCTTTTTTTTTCGGTGGCAGTATTCTCTTGAGGCTGGAAAAGAAACTCAAGAGTCCTGGTGGACAAGGTAATGCAGTACCTTCACATGTTAAATGATGAAAGGAGGTTTGTGTTTCCAGCTTCTTAATAACCCAAGCTGGTAGAATTTTATGGTTTCCATCTTTTTTCTTTTCTAAAGAACTAGTTGTATAACCATTTATTTCACACACAGAAAAACAGAAGCACAAGTTGATTTAAACGTAGGTGGAGAATAAGACTTGTAATTTTTACCTCTGCGTATGATTGTCTTTGCTATAACTACCAGCATGAGAAGCTGAAAAGTAGGACTATAATAAATTTAGAAAAGAGCATGTCTTACAGTGTTTGACTTGAATATAACATCTCCTGAGCATGCAGGCTTAAAAAATCTTAACTTTTTCAATAATCTGTGGGCTGTAAAATTATCAACTCTGGCATGTGGGCATCATGAATTTAGAAATACCTCGTGGGAAATCAATAAAGCTCTTTATTTGTTTTGATGTTTGAACATAGCATAGAAGACCAAAGACATATACCAAGGATAAAAACTTAATCCAGCAGAAAAAAATGTCTGCTGTAAATGTTCGATATGTTGTCCCACTTGTGCTGCCACGTATTCCATTTCAGCTGAGGCAGCAAGCAATCTTCACTGCATTCCTGTAGTCTCTAATGACTCAGCTGAAGACAAGAACAGCGTCTGAGTTTCAAAATCTGGTGACAAGCACAAAAGCGGTTTGGGGAATGAAGTGATTGCATCCTGGGAAGATAATAAAATTACTTTTCCCTCTGGTGATCATAACAACAAAACACCCTGAATGGACTGAACTTCCGAACAGACTAATTCTTAAGGCACAGATTATCCCTGGCAAAAAATGGGACCTCTTTTCATGGCACAGATAGGTCTGGTGGAGGAACAGTTACACGTCCTTTCTTCATAGAACTAAAAAGTTTCTTATATTTACCTGCATTTGAATTTCAGAATTAATACACGAGTATGAATTCAGCCCCAGTGCCAATAACTGCAGTAAAACATTTGTGAATGGAGTAATACTAAGTAATTAATTCTGACTTCCTAAGCTGTGATGGATCTCCAAATAAGCTGCTCTGCAAAAGTAGGTAAGTAAGTTTGTCAGGGAAAGCTGAAACGTAGCTGGTGAAGTTATTTGTATCTTGTCTGAGTTTCAGGTGCAATTGGACAAAATAACAAAGAACCCACCAGTTGCTGCAGAAAAATTTCTTTTATTTTTAGACAAAGGTGAACACAACCTGCAAAAAACAAATCTGAATTTGGATTAAGAACAAAGGTCTTCAAATTTTGGCATACGAAGGATTTGTCATTTAATAGTTCAGTTCAAAAGCTACATTATCAATGATTAATATTTTCAAAGCTTTAGCTCTACTTTTAATTATGAAACTAAATCTTGTTTCAAACTAACTGATTGTTGCTTTGTATTAGTTTGGCTTATTGGCATTACTACTTATGAAGAGTGGAAAAATACATTTTAGCTTCTGTGAACTGGGTGAGATGTTCCCACTCCCATCTTCTTTGAAACAGGACATGATGGTTGATACAGCTTGTGTCCTTTAATTTTTGTCTACTTTCTGTCCTCAGAGACTCTCTTATTGTTTTTCTTCATTTTCTTTTCTGTGTCTCTTGTTACCTGTTTATCTACAGGAAATAATGGGATACAGATAAACCTTCAGTAGGGCATCTTTTACAGCTGCACTGGGACAGCAGACAGGGCAGGTTCCCAGTCTGTCCTTCCTGGACCTCCATTGTACTGTCTTCCAGGGCTGTCCACTTCACCCTTTCCCAGTTTTAACTCTCTTTCTATAGAAAAATATTTTTTGATTATTCAAAGCAACCAATGTATTGAATAAGTAAAACATGACTGAAATGCCTTTCAAGAGCCCATTATTCAGCTTGACATCTGAATGAGTACTACCAAATAAATTTAAAAATACTCTAACCTAAGTTACCAAAAAAAAAAAAATCCTGTTATTGGACAAGAGAGGATAATACATTGCATTTTCTCTTCTATGTGTATTACTTATTAACTTTTTTTGTTTGGCCTTTTTTCCACACCAGCAAAAACCACAGGATTTCTCCACAATATCTGCATTCTTCATTTGATTATTCTCCTCTGGTTACTAAGAAGAGTTAGAGAAGAAAATAGAATCAAAGTTTCAGCAGCTCTTCCTCCACTCCCAGGATTTTTTTTCTCTCGTGAAAAGGTTGGGATTTATTTATTGACTTTCTCACATCCAAACAATTAAGGCTGTGAGGAAGAAGTTATTAAGTTCCTCTAAAAGACTTATTTTGAAGTCTCTGTTTTGCAGTTTTCTCTTCCAGTAGACTTTGGTTTATATATATACCAGGCAAATTTACTTCCTTTTGAATTTTTCAGATGTTACTACATTCAAAGTTTTTTCAAGCAGTCTTTTCTAATTAACTTAACTCTGTTTCTCATGTGAAGATTGGGTCTGCAGGTAGTCATGTCAACAGGATGCCTACTGTGTATGAAACAGCTGCTGTATTTCTGCTTATCAAATATGCCAGAAATAGTCACATAATTTCTGCTCAGCTGTGAAAAACAAGTAGGAGAGACTCATTCAAAGACTTATTTCTTCATTTCTACGTCATCTAAGAAAATGTACCAGCTCTTTGCAGATTGCTGGATGAGTGTAGGCTGCCCCCAAAGATGTTCTGTGGGTGACAGTAACTTCAGTCTATTACTTTAGACTAACCTCCTCTGTAACCTCTCTAGAGACTCCATATCCTTGGGAAGATTTTAAAATAGATGTGTAAACAATCCTTTTGTGAATTAAGTCAATAGTACTGTGATAATACAGATATAACAACAAAACCATCATATCTACAAAAAAAAAACCCATCAAATTTTTGAAACATTTTTGTCATGCTTTTTGAGGAGTTCTTTCAGTGCAGGTATCTTCGTGAGCAGCTGCAGTGGGAGCTGCAGGTTGAGCTCTGGGTGATGGAAGCCCCAGGCAGGAGGCCATGAAGTGCCAAGCCTTTCCAGAACAAAGGGCACAGGGACCTGTGGCCCAGCCAGGTGTCCAGGCACTCAGAGCCACAGCAGGGGCTGCCAATCCCCAGACTTTGTCCAACTTAGACTGTGAGGGTATGCTCAGGGCTTCCTTTGTTCAGGGTCCCTCCTCGGAGGCACTAGCTCAAGCTGTTATTTGGATATTTAATTATTACAAGATTAAACAATTTTACAGATTTGGACATCTGAGACTCTGCTCTGGGAAACCTGGGGTTGAGCTGGTTTGGGAAATCTTGTTGGGGAGAAAAGAAGGTAAGTTCCCCTACATAAGTTCCTCAAAATTATGTTTTCTGCCCTTACCACAACACTGTAAAATGTCTCATCGGTAGAGATATGGATGGGAAAGAAGAGAAGTGAAAAGATATGAAGATATAATTTCCATCCCCTACTTTTGACATATAAGTTTATTTAAGGAAACAGGTAAAGCATGGGCACAGTCTGAATGAATTAGGAGGAAAGAATTTTAGACTTGAATTGTATTTTCATAGGCCAGGGAAGTTTTTCTGATGTCTTGTCATTTCTAAGACACTTTACATGCCTGCCTAATCCCAGGTAGGCTTGAACCAACCTTGAACCACCTTAATTTTGACAGCCATGAAGGACCATTATTTTTCCTGTATGGAAAAAAATATGAGGATAGGAAAGATGAAAAGAAAGATTATACTGACTACACAGATCATAAGAGGTGCCTGCTGTTCTTTATGTTAAACCTGCTGCATCTTCAAGACCTTTGCATTCACCCTAGCCTGGACAGCAGCATAATTTGAAGTTTCAGTGCTGTGCAGGGGTGCAGTACTATTTCCACACCAGGATCCTTAGCCCCTGGCCCTAAACAATGACCTCCCTTGTGGTGAACTGCCTCACACAACACAGAGAAGCAGCTCCTGATTCCTTTCCACAGTGAACAGTAATATATATATATATATGTATGTATATGTGTATATATATATATATCACCATGCTCACACTGCTGTTATTTCTGCAGCTCCCTTCATGCTTTCAAACACATTTACATGGAAATTCTCATAACTTCTTGGATTTACAGATAATTTTTTTTTTTTGAAAGCAAATCAACTAGAAACCAGAAAGGAAGTCCAGATCCCAGCAATAAACCAGAAAGCAAGTCCCAGCACTTGCCATGATGTTCCCCAGTCTCTGGACCAACTTCCATGATGCAGATATCAGGCTGTGAAATAAGACTGAAGAGTAGAAGTGATGCTCGTAAGCTGTAGTGGCAGCCTGCATGGGGCTGAGTTTTTGCATCTTTCAAAGACTTTGCACTTCATCTCTGTTACCTGAAGGGGCTGCCATTTACCTCTCATTGTTATTGTCAGATAGAAAGACCTCTTGAAGAATAAAGTGACAAAAATATTGTTGTCAGTTTCTACTGCCTCTAAAATAACAAATTCAGAAGAAACAATTGCCTGTAGGTGTTGTTTGTTTATACAGAAGTAACAGATGGGCATGAACCACAAAAACATATGATGCCCTGCCTCTTTTCATTCATTAGTTGATTGTGAAATCTGCAACCAAGTGATTCAATACTGATTGCTTCTCTGTGGTGATTTTAGCATGCTGACAGTTTAACACAGATTATCTACATTGCCTTAACACTCTTCCTTTGTCAGAGGCAGACAGCTCTGACAGGTTAAGATGTCTCCACCCACAACAGGATTGGCCTTTTCAAAATGGGCATAGGACTAAACGCATTATGTAGATATCACATTCCTCCAAGTGGGACACCAAGGAATGTATTTCTGAAGTGCGACAGTGGAAATTTGTTTAATCTTGAATTACATCAATTTTATGATTGCATGTTCCAGTTTTTCAGTGCTAAGGTATCCCTACATTTAAAAAGTTTTCCCCGTTTTCAGCTCTGCTGCACTGTAAGCCCATTGGTTCCTGTTGTGCCCAGAGTAGATAAGAGAAAAAGTGTTTTCCTTGCCTTTTTCTAGTTACTTTTTATGTACTTGTCCTTTGCAGCTCACACTGGCCCACTTACTGCCTTCAATCTTGCCTCTAAGATCATGTATTTTGACCAGATGCACTGATTTCTAGACATCTTTTCCCTGCTGTCTCACACCTTGTCTTGAAATGCAGGATCTGAAGCTGGCACCTGAGGCTGGCCTAATGTGGTGGCATAGAAAGTCACTTCAGAAGTCTCTCATACAATACATCATTTTTTTCAGCGCTGCGATCCTTATGATTCAAACTTGGTCTGTGATCCTCTGACAGCCATAAGAATGATGCAGGAGGAGAGAGGGGTCACCAAACAGGGAGCCAAGAATACAACAGTAAGAGTAATATGCTCTTTTGAGAGTGGGAGCACAGACAGGGTGTGATAAATGGATACAGGTTGTGATGACAGTTCAGCAGGTATTTAAAAGCATTTTGTTGCCATCTAGTACATTGCATTAGTAGAAGCACTACTCTTTGGAAAAACACTAGGAAAAGAAAAGAGTAACATACAAAAAAAAGGTCCCAACCCTGAGTATGTGACGTCTAGTATGAGCTTCATATGTCAGAATGGAAGAACATATTGCGTGAGCCAATATCTTTGGGATACCACTGTCCATATGGGAATTAAATCCATAATGTAGCAGTATTTCTGTGAATGGTAATACGGCTTTTCTAACTTGGTCTAAAGCTGTAAGCACAAGGGACATACTAATTGCTTACTGCAGGACCTTCAAGATATGCTGTTGATAGTGCATGTACTTCCTAGTTCAAGTATCTTCCTAGTCCATGCACTTTTCTCCAAGTCACTGATTTGGAGTGCTCTCTGACAGCCTGGGCCCATCCAAGCTCAGTTTCACAATGTATCTGTGAAAGGTGTCAGTCAAAACATTGTCCCGAACACAATCCAAGGACTTGTTGGATGATATTTGTCCTGTACTCCTCCTTCACTGGAAATGTATGCAAAAAAGCCTCTCATTAACACACCGTGCATAGTGCTTCAGCTTATTCTACTAGCTATAAAGCAAAACCCTCAGCTTAATCAGGCAGGAGATACCTCTCTGAAAAACTCTTATTCTATTGAACTTCTATACCCAGAAATACGCATTCCCTTGTAAAGTACAAAGAATATCTGTTTCTATCCAGGGCAGGTACTCATAAATAATCCTTACCTTTATGCTAGCATGGCAAGCATTTTTAATTTTGTCTCACCAAATCTCCTTTATTCTATTTAAGTACTATTCAGCAGACTCGTGAATTATGTCCTGTCATGATATAATTACCTGGGTTTCCTGAAATGGACTGTTTGTGTCAAAATTAGTGTCTCTCAAGTAACACTGTTGAGATATCCTTGACACTTAAACATGGAACTAACAAAGCTAAAAATCACTTTTAGGATCCTAAAAATAAATTTATGCATTTCACCCTCTAAATCTTCAGTGGAGAGGATTTGTATTCTTTCCTACATCTGTTTCCAAATAACAGAGGAAAAAAACTTTCACACATAGCTCAGGGACATGATGAGAGAATGCAGGAGTGCTGTAAACTGTACAAATCTCTTCCTTAAAATTAGTGTTCATGATACACATGCCACTTCGACACAGCAGGTACACGTACAGGTGGGAAGGACCCTGGTCTATTGCCCTTTCAAAAATGGGTAGTTCTCTCTGTTGCTGTATTGTAGCTACGGATCCAAAAATAAATTTCTGACAATAAATATCAAATAAAAGTCCTTCATCCTGACATTTTTTATGAATGCTTACTGCCATCCTCTTAACCTTGGTTACCCGTCTACAGCCCCAAGATAGACTGAGATGTACATAAATGGATGCACAAACACAAATATTAGTAAGAGATGGGGTTTTTGCCACCAAAAATCTTCTCTCATGAGGACTAAGTTGCAGTGTTTTGCAGAGCTCCACTCAGCTATGAAGAGTGACGTAAATTCAGAGATTAACACAAAACATATTCATCTTTAGAAGATACAAGCACTTTTTATGCATTGAGGTATTTTGACCTTCCAGGTAACTTGCCTTCAGCACAATAATATCAAATAAGGATGTTCAATTTAGTTTCACACTGCGATTCTGTTTCTGAAATCTGTTGTGCTTGGAAAAGGTTCTGTAACCTGTCTGCATCTACAGACAACAGAATATAAAGGGACTGTTTAGTCTGCATGACCGTGAGCCTTGGCTTTATATTTTATGTATAATTTAAATCCTCCAAAGTGCTTTGATTGCCTTTATTTTTAGTTCTCATTTGGAAGTTTAAACATTCGCTGCAGGGTTTTAAAACATCTGTTGTTTTTTAGCACAAGAAATGATGGATATTGGACGCTTGGTGTGAGAGAGTTATTGGATAAAAAGATATATTAAAATTGACTGGCCTACAGATTAGAACTAGGTTTGGAATTCAAATGCATCCCTATATTTCACTCCTTTTAAAGGAAAGGAGTACAACATTAGAGACACTGGAAAAGTGCTGTTCAATATTGGTTTTGACTCCACAGAAAATATTTATCAAATTCCTTGCTATTCAAAACTATGTTTTGGAATTTGTGTATGAATACAGAATGTGATTTGGAAAGAAATGACTGGTTAGTAATTAAGTTGCTTTTAGTTCCCTTTTTTTCATAGTATCTTGCTGGTTGTTGTGCTTACTGGGTTATGAAATTCACTTTTATCTAAATACAACATTACAAATTTATATAAGCTAAACCTATGTGTAGTATGATGACACTTTACACTCTGGCATAAAAATATTTTTAGTACCTTTATGTTGCTTATTTTTCAGTTTACCTTAGAGAAGAACATTACATATAGATTGTATTTAATATAGATTTAACTCTCTTGTCATCATTAAATTTTTTCCTATTTGTATTGTAAGTAAAGGAGTGTGGCACTGAACAGAAGCATGGGACTGTTGCATCTTGCATTACATGAGACTCCGTATTGCCAGTTGCTAAAAGCCTGTGGGATTCACTGTGTGCAAAAGAATGATGTTGTCAGGTCTGACAGAGAGCAAAGTGACACAAAGAGCACTCATTCCATAACACAGCTGCACTTGTTGGGCCCACAAGAAAAGCCGTAAGGGTAAAACCAGCTCCAACCATGCAGAACCGGGAAGCATCAGCACATAATTTCCCAGGGCTGTGTATGCACTTGGTCTGCCAGTACAGAGAAAATGACAGCTTTTAGAAAGGAACAAAAGAGTAGGTCACTTTTGCATAGATTGCCTGCCACATTTTGTGTTTCAGAGGACAGTTGTGTAATAAATGTGTTCTACCTCTCACCTTAAGAATTGCCCCACAAGTGCTGGTCTGCTATGGCTTTGCTTGATTGAGATCACAGGAATTTTGCTGGACTCATTCAAACCAAATTCTTGACAGTTTTGCTAGCTTGAACTCCCGGTGAGGTAAACATTTGGCATTCTGCAATGAGGTGATAGACAAAAGCTGAAGGAATTTATATAAAGACTAATATCTACCCAAATTTTCAGTGTTTTCTCTGTATGTCTTTGTAAGCTTAGGACAATATTTAAACACATACTAATAATGAATGCAGAATCTATTACTGAATTTTCAAGAGAAATACCATTCAATCATCTGCAGGAAGTTTCTGTGGGTGATGAATTGTGTGAGATCTAGCAAGAAAGAATTTCATTAAGTAAATGAAGACACCCCAGAGAGACTTCCAGTGAATACAAGGAAGGAGAATACAGCTAGTCTTAAAATGTCTTAACCTATTTAAAGCAAAGTAAAGCTAGATTTTGGTGAAATATGTGCTAATGTATGCACAAAAATAGCTAATTTATGTTTCAGTCTGAAAAATGTGGTGCATACTTGTACATCCTCAAAACAAAGCTGACGAGAAAACTATTCCCCCTTATCCCATTAGAAAGCATGTAACCTTTTCACAGGAATTAAACTCAATGTGCCACTTCATACTGGAGAAAATAACATGGAATTCTTTTAGTATAATGTAAGACTAGTGATGGTCAAAAACATTAGGATGTGGTATTTACCTCATTTTATTACTTCTTACCTTTCTGGTCTGTTTTGGACAAGTCTCTATAGCCTTTGGAGCTTGCATTTTATTTTTCTAGTTCATCTCTTATATGGAAAATCCTTTGAAATCCCTGGGTGTATAGGAGAGGAGCTGATCCTGAACTGGCTATTAAATAACATAAGCCTTTAAACTTATTCTGAAGGGATGAGATCTACTTACTCAGCAACTCTGAAATAAGAGGTGGAAATAAACCAAAAGGACTAGTATCAATGGTGGTACTATATTTCTAACTTTTAGGTTTTACCTAAAAGTAAGGATTAAATCCTAAAAGATTTGATCTCATTTTTTCCACACTTTGACATACATTCCAGGTGACAAATTTTATATGACTGCATATCTTTGGAATTACTAAATAAGTCTTTGTCTGTATAAAATATTTGATATAGATGATTATACATTTCAATTTTTCTGTTCTAGAGAGTCCAAGAGTCTCAGACCTCTTGTAATATAAAAGTCGATGCACTTTGTGTCCTTGTTTGAATTTCTTGCAGGACAGCATATTTTGCTCATACTTTTTATAGTATTGTCACTACAGATACAATTTCTCTTTTACATTTTCACAGTAAAACCTGGAAAAGCAAATTGAAAAGATTTTTCTGATTTTTCTGATTTGTGAAGAAGTCAATAAGTTTTCATACTTTTGATATGTTCTCATATTGCTTGCCTATTTTTTTTTCCTATCTTATTGATGGATTAGATGTTCTTAGTTTCTATGTGCTTTTTCCAGACTCATAGTAGAAATGGGTCTGGTGTACTTTTTGCAGTCAGCATGAGTCCAGGTGAAAAAGATTTGCTGTCTGTTTTTAGATAGTTCTATTATTTCATATTATTTTTCCAGGATTCATTCTTCCAAGTCATTGGTTTTTGTCTTCTGATATACTTTAAAAAATTTTCTTTATATACCTTTTTTATCTCTCTACATTAAATTGTGTTAGAAACCAATTCCTTCATTTATCTCCAACCTACAAATCCTAGTTTTAATTTATTTTCAACCTGCTTATTTCTTTTGTGTTGATTTTAGTATTTCTTTTTCAATAAAAACTTTCCCTTTGTGTTGAAAGCAATTGCTATAGCTTCAAATGTCCCATTAAATTACTTCATACTAACAATGTATACGAAACACTTAAAACTGCTGTTTTGACCCTTAAGTGGAAAAGGGGACAAGAGGCATAAAGCAAACCTCTATCCTCCTCCATTTTTTTCAAAAAGAACACCAAGGCAAGAGATTTGAAATGGTGTCTGTATTTGGTAAAAATACAAGCTCTAATGATGTTCATCGCCTTTTAATTCAGTAAGATCAAAAATTTGAAACCATCAGTCTTCCTTTACAAAGAACATTTTGCATACAATCTAAGTTGAAATACTATAAGAAAACAAGTGAAGCATTTTTGTTCCAGGGCAAATAACCTCAGGAGGACGACAGGAGGACCACGTCTCTCAGCAGTCTTCATTTCCACCCCACTCTCTTTAGTAAGATGTCAGACTTCCTTCTCCTTGGAATAAACAAAGTGAATTCCACAGAGATGGCAACTTTCTTGTTTTTGGACCTTTGCTGTGAAAGACCCTGATGGCCATTGTGTTGATAATGTGGCAATACAAATTTTTTCTTCATTAATTCCACCAGGTGAAATGCCTAATTTTTACTTTTTTGAGAGACATGGAGGTCTGCAGCTTCATTTTTTTTTTAACAATTGCAAAGCTTTCTTTCACACAAAAACCCTGCCCTGTATGGCTTGTGATAACACAGAGAGGAGGAAGAGCCTCTTCACGAGCAAATATGCACATATGGGTGAGACATTCTTTCCCACATAGTCTGAGCATCCAGTAATATTCCCAAGCAAAGATTTTTGCTAACTGATTTGCATCCATAATTGCTAGATGGAAATGCAACAGAAGAATAAACAGCAAGTAAAGAAACAACTGTATAATATGTCACAAAATAAAATCTTGTCTCTTTCTCTTAATACATTTCAAAAAAATCACTGCAGAAAATTAATCTTGGTCAATTTTCTATTACTAATTTGCTCTGCATACAACTGTGGTGGAAAATCTCTGGGTAACATTGGCTTTTCAAGGTGTTTCCTAGTAAGATCACAAAAATATGCCAGGCTCAGTTATCCAAGTGGGCATCTTCACAGAGGGCATAGCCAGAGCAACTCTCACAAGCTCAGCACAAGCATGAACTGATAAATATTTGGGATTTTTTTCAATTTTTCCATAACAAAAATGAGCTTAATACATTACTAGGCTAAGCACATACCACCATGGAGCAGAAAAAAGAGACTGCTCATTTTATTTTTATTCAATGGATAATTTTTTCACAGCCCTCTTATTTGTAAGATCACGATGGTACAGAAAGTAATATATTTTATTCTTCAAATCAAAAAAAAAGCGTTTTCATTAGCACTGAATATGAATTTCTAACAGAAAATACATTTTTTCTGCTTTCACTATCATGTATTTATATAAAGAATTAATTTAACCAGAAAGAAAATCTTTTTTAGAAAAAAAATTAAGTAGAGCAAAGAAAATCTAATTAACTAAATTACTGCAACAACTAAATGAATAATATTCCTTGACTTCCTGACTCTTGAGAGCCTTGCTACAGTGTCCTATTAATGTTCTCAGTTATTAATACTATTAGTTAAAAAGCAGTGACTTTTTAAAGCATGTTTATGACCCTACGCATTTTTTGTAGCCAGCTATAAACTATCCTGGAAACATACTAAATAATAAAAAAACCACAGTTATCCTAGCTGTAGCGAGTTCATTTCACTCTCCTCCATTTGGCAGAATAGAGTAGCTCAGTGATAATATATTTTTAGCTGTAATTCAACACGGAAAAAACCCATAGTAAATAGATGCAGTAATATACTCCAGGGCAGAAAATTTCCTCTGAAATCAGACAAAGCAAATTTAAGAGTCTAGGTGATGAAGTTTGAGTGTTAAATTAAAAAAGCTGTGTTTTTATCACTCTGAGCTGTAAGTGCGGTTATTCAATAATTCCAGCTCGGAAAATCTGCTTCAGGTCTACATGACATTTGCTTTTGGAACAAGTCCAAAGAAGGGCCATAAAGATCCTCAGATGGCTGGAGCACCTCTCCTATGGAGACAGGCTGAGAGAGCTGGGGTTGTTCAGCCTGGAGAAGAGAAGGCTGTGGGGAGCACCTTCCAGTACCTAAAGGGGCCTACAAAAGCACCGGAGAGGTACTTTTTACAAGAGCATGTAGTAATGGGACAAGAGGGAATGGCTTTGCACTAAAAGTGCGTATGTTTAGATCCATTATTTGGAAGAAATTCGTGACTATGAGGGCGGTGAGGCACTGGAATAGATTGCCCAGAGCAGCTGTGGGTACCCCATCCCTGGCAGTGTTCCAGGCTAGGCTGGATGGGGTTTTGAGCAACCTGATCAAGTGGAAAGTGTCCCTGCATGTGGCAGAGGGGCTGGAAATAAATGGTATTTAAGGTCCTTTCCAACCCAAACCATTCTATGGTACTGCAATATGATTATTAACTGCAATTTAATGATATATATATAATCTAGATGTAATTTAAGCCTGTGGACAGCAGGATGCTTTGTCTCTCAACAACAGGCATCTGGAACTGCGAAACTATAGTTTCAGATGGCTCTGAGAGTTTCTGTTTAAATTTAAGTGTTTTATCTTCTGAAATGGTTACTTACAATGGATCAGAATCATCAGCAACTTCCACTGTCATCCGAACAGACATCTGTTCTTGCAACTAGTCTGAAATGGAGGTGGTCTCCAGGCCATCACTGCACTTCATCTCCGTCTACCCTGTGTTTCTCTTGTCTGGCTACTCTTTTGGTTTTTCCTGTAAGGGCCTGTTTCTTGGTGTGAGACTATTGGGACACTCAGAACAAAAGAAAACAGCCACAGCATCCATATAGCATTACTGTCTCTGCAAGAGCCTTGTGCAAGGTCAAGAACTAATTTCTGAGCTGGTTCCTGATCTGACATTCATAGAGAAGAATATTACTCTTTGACCAAAATAATCTCTTCAGTAGAAAATAGGGAAGAAATAAACTCACAGTCTCTCGTCAGCTCCTTTGTTAAAGCAACAGGGAGTATGGCAATTCTAGGACCATCTTCGAAATGCATATTTGAATGGGCTCAGCAAAAATCTGCTTTTTAATGGAACATGTGTTTTAGATGCAATGAGACAGCTGGTCCAAACAGACATATCTTGACAAATGCTATTTCTATGGCAGAGAGACACAAAATCAATGTGAATGGGAGTTCATTTTAAAATGACTCATTAACTTACAAGTTTCACTTCCATCTAAAGATATTTAATCTGTTCCTGTTGCAAGATTGAATGTTGAAATTTATACTTGTGAATTATTAAAATTAATTAATTTAATAGCAATGGCAAAAGAGAAATGGACCCTAATAGCACTTTTATTCAGAAAAGACTCTGCTATAGCTAAGCAGTCCCATTGACTTCATACTTCACTCTCAAAAAGAGAAGGTGTATTGAAACAGATGTTTGCAAATGCTTAATAGGAAATAAATGTGTCAGATAAATTGCATCCTCCTTCCTAGTTTGGTCAAATATATAGGCTGTAGATCACAAACCCATCTACAATATTGTACTTGAGTTTAATTCCTATGGGGGAAGTAAAATGAAGTAATATTCTTGGAAAAGGGGAATTATTAAGAAATCAGATGTTCTGAGATATTATTCCATAAAATAAGAAATAGAGACGCTGGAAAATTTTGCAGAGAGTCATTTTTAGAGCTATGTTCCTGCTCATGGTCTTAAAGAGTATGTTCATTGAGAAGCTGAGATGTGTGTAAATTTACATGGGACTGGTTCAAGTTCAAAGCAGTGGAGATTACTACGAGGTGTTAAGAGGCATTCTAGAAAGAAAACGATAAATTATTAATTTCAATAAAGAAACTATGTTTGCAAGGTGAAGTAGCATCTTTCATATTTTCAGGGAGAAGTAAGATCTTTATCTGACATTGTTTTCTTTTTCCAGTGCTCCAATAGGTAACCTTTCTTGTTTTTATCTGTAAGTCTGACTGGATCTGACAGTTGTTTCTGCATCACAGAGGTCAGAAAGACCATGATTTACATTATAAGGCTGAATTACAGAGTGTTGTGATACTACATAGTATTTTCTTTTCTTTCCTTAAAACTTACTGCAAGCCAGTCATAAATTCTTCTTCCTTTTTTTATATGTTTCTTTTATTTCTTTTTAATTTGCCTTTCATTCTTATTCTTCCTGAAGGAATTACAAATTAGGTTAAAATCAAAGTTTCCCTGTTTTGAAGGAAAAGAATATTTATTAAAAACTGTATTTTCAATTGGGAAATTATTCTAGTAGGAGGTTGTCACCTCTCTCTCTCTTTCTCTCTCTATATCTGGGCACTTATCTAAGACTTGTCTCACAATATCACGCCAGCAGAAAATGAGAGGGATAATTGACACTACTTAGCCTACTAGGACATGTATGCAGAAGAGAATGTGGAGGCTGAATCAAGTAAATATAAACTTTTCTTTCAGTCTAGAAACTAATTGGAATGCAAAACTCAGTGTCTGTGTAGGCTTGAGCTATCTCAAAGGTCAACCATTTTCCACTGGTTACTTACTCATGCTCTGTTTCATAGTTTGGAGTCATGTGTCAGTGTGAAAAGTAGAGGTTCATCGACCCACTAGTTGAGTCTTTGGTTTTCTTCAGACTGTGATGAATGATTGCCCATGTAACTATTGCTGTTCTCTGTTCACTTTCAACTGCATTACTGTCCCTGGACATCTTATCAGTATGCAGGAAGCAATAGTGACTTTTCAGTGTTTAAAAAATGGGCTGGAAAAACAATCAGAGGAAATTTTCCTACGTAATTTTTGACTCTGTTTTAACACTCAAATCAGAAAGGATTCAGAAAAGGCTAACACTCCTATTTGTGGACTGGTAAGGATAAAAGTATAACAAAAGAATGCAGCGTAACCTAAGTTATGCTATGTTTACTGAGTGCCCAGCATAATTTACTGTAGGGAGCTTTGAGCTAGCTAACACAGCTGATGTCTAGTAAATTAGCTAGTGGCACTACACAGAAATCTGCAGTTTTGCATGCTAGGCAGCAAAAACATTAGCATGAAATAGCATTTTGGTCTGTTCAGTGAGTTAAAATACATTTCAAACATGACAGAAACAAAATGCTTCCCCTTTTGATGAACATTTCAGATATGTGCGCTTTTCTCTGAGGGTGCAACTGATGGGACAAGCAGGGCAGAGTGCTGTGGCCATGTTGATTCAGCTTCTCCTTGCCTGCTGTGTCTCCTCCAGGACACAGTGTGGCACAGGCACTGGCCTAAAGTAACTGTCAGGTGAAGTAAGAAAAAACCCCTTCATGGTGTCAACAGGACAGAAGACAAACACAGTACAAAGGATTGGCAGCAGAAGTTACTGCATGACACAATGCAGTTTTCCGGCATTTCATGTTTAGCCCTACCTCCTTCCAGTTCTGATATAACTTCTCCTTTTTATCTTTACAACACCCTGCCACTCTAACATCAGTGTAAATCATTCACTTGCTTATTCCATTAGGCTCTTCTTCCTCCAAGACGTACAACAGCAAACTGGTCTGTAAGCTCCTGGCAATCCCAAGCAATCTGAGTATCTGCCCTTCAGACTCAAGCCATGCTGTTTCTGCTTGGAATTTTCCTGTACTCTCATACTTCACCACAGCCTTCCAATTTTCTGTAGAGTGATGATTGATGAGTTACCTGAAGCCTGATTTTTATCTCAATGGCTGTTTTCTACTGAAGTTCTCTTCTCTGATTTGCCTCTGCCATCTTATTCAGGTGGATTTATTTCACACAGCTCTCTAACTCCAACGCATGAATGCGAATGAAAGATGTCTCAGATCTTCAGCTTTCTTCTGAAGGAGCAGGGAAAAAGCTCAATATGCTTCCACCATTTCATCTGTTTATTGAATTATACAACTTGGTTAACTGTTACAACAAGTTAACATCAAGCTACTTCATGTGGGTGTACATTGGCAAGTTCTTTGGGCCTTGCATTATAAAAATTTTTTCTCCATTTCTTTCGTGTTAGTCCACTGACATCACTAGTGAACTATGAAGTTTCCAGAGGAGAACAGAAAATTTTCCTGACTGAAACAGCAGAAGATCTGATGATCACTTATAGAGGAGTAAGTTTTCAACCCTTTCAAGTTCTTACAGAAAAAAAAATTGAAGGAAAACAATCCCCAAACCAAACCAAACTACCCCAACACTGGCAGCTAATGGAACTTCTTCAATTTTATTTTACTCAGGTATCCATTCCGTATGGGTTAAGAGAGGTGGATTCAACTGCTTGACGAGCACTTTTCAGAAACCTCAGGAAGACCAGAGGCTTTCAAGAAACCTGACCAGCAGCAGTTGCAGAAAGCTTAGAGTGTGACCAGAAGTGAGATGAACTTTACTAAAAAGAATTTGTGAGACTCCAAAAGGCTTTAGTGATTTCAATTTCTACAGGAGTCTCGGTAAACAACTCTGATTAAAATGTGACAGTTCAATGAATCTTGTGGGTACGATACAGACTGTAAACAGTCTTCACTATGAATGCAGTAAAAATTACAGATTTCATGGTACTCAGGAAATTAAGATGCTTGTAGGAAAAGATTCTGGAAATAAAAAAACACAGCTCAATAAAGTCTGCTCTTAGTTACATATCCCACTGGATAGAATGCTGAAATAAACAAACAAAAAAAATATCCCTGACTGTTTTAATTCATAAATTGGAAAAGTCACTGAAAATCTCATGTGTATAACTGCATACAATTTTAAAACTCACTGATAAGGTTCAAGCTGACTTAAGTACAATTAAACATACTTGAAAAAGTATTTTTGAAATGAAGTTAGTGGAGGAAATTGTATCTTTCTCAAAGGATTACTTACGTGGAAGACAAAAACCCATTAGGGTGATTAGAGACAGCATAAAACTCTATTAGAGGTGCAAGATTTTAACCAAAATTGGTATCAAAAGGATTTGCACAAATGTTGAAAATCTGTCAAACTATTTTGTTAATTGAAAAAAAAAATGTTGTAGAATAAAGAAAGCCTATTTATTTATATATTGATTCCTAGGAATGATTTCCATATGCATGGGACTGATAATCAGTCTGGATGGATTGTGTTAATTAAGATAAATTGATAGCTGCTACCAAAATAAAGGACCTTGGGAATACACTGAGTTAATTTCACCAAGATGAAAATGTATTGTTTCGTGGAGTATCATTTATTCTGACTCACAATCTGGCTGGTGGAAATGTTCTCTTTGTCTTTCACTCAGGAAAATGATAAAAAGTAAGGTGGAGATCTAGTCTTCCACAAAATAACATTAAGTAATCTTAAATCTCAGTGCAATATACTGAAACCTGTATACCTAAACTATATCTGAACTTCAAATGAGAGTATTTGGTTTAGAGTATTTTGACATTATTGATCCTGAATGCTTACCAGCCTGAACTGAGGTTCAGTCTTGCTGTGATGGGGACAACTTTCTATAACAATTGTCGTTGTTTTCTTTAAAAGCCTCTAAAAAAGAGAACTAATATAATGTTCATAAAAATTTTTGCATATTTTAAGCAACTATTATGGAGATTGACTTCCTTTAGAACAAGAACAGCTTTTGAGAAAAAAAAGAAAGGGCAAAACCACACCCCGTACTTCCTTCTTGAGTCTGCTGGTGTCCTCAGCTGAAAGCAGCCATAACACGGTTTCAGCAAACCTTACAGAAACAGCTAGAGAGAAGCTATCAGCAGTTATTGGCCAACAATCTCATCTACTTAATGTGTTTGTAGAGGAAAACAATTTTGCAGAAGTCTCATAGCATTTGAAACTAATTAAATAAATGATGAATTGTGGGATTGGATGCTTATCTGAATGAACTAGAGCTGTAGCCTGAAAAGTATTCTATTTACTAGGTAGAACTTGTATTATGATTAATTTTCTGCTAATTTTTTTAGTTCAAGTACTCTCAACTGAAACATATCTCAGAAAAAAGAAAGTCTGATATATTTAGAAGAAAAACTGTTAGCCAATAAAATGCATCCAGAAGATTTTTTGCATCCATCTCATTTTATCTCAGATTGCAGCATCAGGGATTAATTTATTTATTCAGATAAATCTCGCATTTCTTGAGAAAGTAAACTGCTGTTTATCGACTTTGTGAAGGGAATTTCAACACCACACAGCAGACTCACAGAGTCTGAAGCCAAAGGGATAGCTGTAATGCAGGATTTGTAACACAAAGAAATGGAGAGAGATATGTGCTTTTCTTAGGTTCATCAGTTTCCTTTCACTTCAAAAAGATACTGCTGGTTTAGTTATAACATCTAATTACTCAATACAACTCTTTCTGAATTGTGGAGCTAAGCTTCAGTGATGTCGTGCCCCTTGTGTCACCTGGAGTACTGCAGGAGGGGAAAGTATGATTTTTACAGCACTATTTTGGATGCTTTTGACTACAGCTGAGATGTACTGATGCCATAGAGGCCACATGAGATCCAAACCAAGACTGAATAGCTTGGAAACTGTTAAGAAAATTTCCATCTGGAAACTCTTCTACAAATTTGAAGGACTTGATTGATAGATTTGGAAATTTTTTGAAGTGTTAGCTCCAAAGGGGACAAAATACACTGTTATCTTTCTCAAAAGATTAATGTAGGGGTTTTTTCCTTAAGTTCATGACATACAGAACAGCACAGTGATCTGTCAGCAGGTGCTTGTGGGCCACTGTCAGGTCCCCACCAAGTTGCCCCTGCTCCAAACTGAACCAGCCTCTACTCCCTCAGCTGTTCTTCAGAGTTTTCATCCCAAGGAATTGCTATTCCATTTTGTCCAGAGACAGCTGAAGAATAAATCCAGCTCCTTTAGACTAAGGTTCCAGTTAAAGGTTCTAGTTAATATATCACATTGGGCTATATAATGAGAAATACAGATTGTGTGGCTATATTAGTACAGCACAATTCAGTACTTCTCTGCAGTGTACTACATCTTCCTTAGACTTCAATTTAGTTGTTTTAAGCCCTCTGATACCGATACATAGGCAAGGCAGGTTTGCCAACAGGTCAGAATCATATAATACCAAACTTGCACTGTCTTCTCTGCTACAGGGACGATTTTTGAGTTTCCTTGCCTGAGAGTCCATGTCTGTGCTTCCAAGGCCAGTGAGGTGTTCAGTATGGATAGCATGGGCCACAAAGCACCCAGTGGGAAATCTGCAGGGTTTAGCATCTTCTAGGTCTCTGCTTGGAGTACCCACTGCTTTTGCAAAATCTGCAAGGCTGAATCAGATAACAACTTTTCCAATAAGATATCAGTAAGATATCTAAGTAGTATCTCTAGGAAGATGATGACATTAAATGTGAGCTGGAATCCCACAGTTAACACCTCTGTTTTCTGGGGGGGTGTGGTGATGAGGGAGCATACTTAGAAAACAGTTAAATGCCCACCCAGCTACTCACTTCCACCCCTTCCACAGGAAAAAGGGAGAAAACAGGATGAGAAAACTCATGGATCTAGATGAAGATGTGGAGACTGCTTACAAGTAACCATCATGAACAAAAGAGATTAGAGTTGGAGAAAATTAATTTATTGCCAATTAAAGTAGATTTGAGTAGTGAGAAACAAAGAGAAACATTAAAACAGCATTTCCACCCTCTTTTCTCAGCTCAATTTCACTCCTCCATTCCCCATTCCTGGTCCAAGCCCTGGTAGAGTGGAATGGGTATGTTACATTCGGTACATAGAGGGTCCTCTCTTCTGCTCCTTCCATCTCACACTTTTGCCTGCCTCCAGCACAGGCTTTCCATGGGCTGCAGTTCCTCCAGGAATATCCAACTGCTCTGGGATGAGGTTCATGTGGCAGCCCTTGGCTTCTCCTCACAGTGACCTTCTGCTGTCAAAAACTGGGCATGGACACTTAATACACTGATATAAACATCAAATGATCCACAAATTCTCAGCTGGCATGTGCTGATTTGTAACTTTTACAAGAACTTTGGAGGAAAATCATGTGAGTTTTAAAAAATCAGAAAGATTTTAACTCCAATTTATATGAATAAAATTTTCTCAGGCTATCAATATTGGATCACCAGCCCAATAAATGAAATTATCTTGATGAAAATACATTAAATACTAAGTTCAAACCCATATTGTGTCATGTCCTGAAATTTTGTATCACTTTCATCCTCTGTCTTTCACAGATAAAATAAGCCATTTACTAAGGAAGATGGATGGAAAATGCTAGCAGCAGATCTCATTAAGTAAAAGGTAGACAAAGAGAAACCCTGATCTGAATGAAAATTTATCCTCTGAGAGTTAAGTTCTAATGGAGTATAGCAATAGCACAAACAGATAGATGAATGAATAAATATGAACATGTTTTATTTGAGTGTTTCTCTTCATATTTCCACTTATGTGTTAATTCACACAGGTCTGTTGTTACAGCATAGCCACAATAATGTGTTCTCACAGAAGTAAGGGAATTTTTTTTCCAGCTCTCTTTGGAACAAAACTGATTTTTTTTCCTGTATGCATGCTCAGGGGCAAAATAGTGTTTATTCGGTCATTAAGTTGAATAGAAAAATGCTCCTTTAGTGTTCCAAGATAATTCAAAAGCGAGCATGTCAATATCTGGGAATAGTTTGTGCACATTGCTTTTTCAGGGACAGATGAGAGCAAAGACTGGATGTTTTCATACCATAAGGGCATAAACAGTTTTCTGTTGGAGTGCTGCATGTCCAAAGAGACACCACTCACGCTGACAGAATTACTCTGAATTAAAAGTAGTGTGACTTTAAGTAGAAGTTGATTCTTTGGATTTACACTAGAAGAGAATAAGCTTATTGCAAGCTTCCTGATTCTAGGAGTTCACAGATATTTATTTAATATTGTTACTTATAGAAAGCATGCAGCATAATTAGGGAGCAACTGGAAAATGAGAGAACTTGAATATAAGTTTGTTAATTCACGTTACATCACCTGTCTACTCTTTTTTACACCATTTAACACTGCAACTCCACTAAAAAGCAGCCCTTCTGCCATAGGGAGTGTCATCATAAAATGCTTGAATTAGTGATGGGGGGTTGGAACTAGATGATCCCTAAGGTCCCTTGCAACCCAAACCATTCTATGATTCTATGATTCTATTTAAGTCTGGAAAAATACCAGCAAAAGTAATTTTATCATCATCAATGAGACAGGTCAGGCCTATAGTTCAGCTGATGAGTCCATTATTTATGCAACTGAGATCTATAAATAGGTATAGGTCACATGACTTTGACTTGTTTGTCTATTTGCATGCTACCCTTATTTGCAGCATTAGAATTCTTTGGCAGCAAGTTAAGAATAAAGCACATTCCTTTCCTTGCCTGGCTCTAAGGCAACTACACAGGATTGTTATACAAACAGAAATAAAGAGAGCCTTTTAGAAGCCTTGATTTTCTTCTGGAGATATGGATGCTCAGGTGATTGTTCAAAGTGATTGCTACTTTAAGTAAATGTTTTCTTTCACCCATTGGAGCTTGGCTTATGGCATTGAAACAACCCATGGAGAATGAACCAACTGACACTTAAGCAGAAGGAAGAGGAAATTAAATAAAGATGATCTGATAACAATCTTTAGGTGCATGAAAAGTGAATGCTTGCTTTTCTAAGGTATCTAAATCACATCGGAGGAAAGGAAGTTCATCCAAGGTGTAGAACTAATTATCTGATGCCAGGGAATAAAGCACAACTACAGTTCATGTGAGGAGACTGTAGCATGTCTAGCACTGGCAGTCTTCAAGAAGAAGCTTTAAAAATGCTACTCAATATCTCTATACTTGGGTAAACCTGCCTTCGGCAGAATGATTGATTTTGTTGGTCTTGCAGTGATTTGATGGCAAGAAAGTCTTCAGTTTTTCTAGTTCAGATCTTATTTTTCATTTTGGGAGCTCTGATTTCATGATCTTTGAGCTCTATAACAATGTCTTAAGCACAGGTCCTCACAGGCTTCTTCATGTAAATTCTGTAGCTAACAGATTGCTGTTAGTATCCTGAATCAAAATTTTAAAAGATCAATATTGTTTTTCCAGCTGGGAATTCAGTTCAGAAACTGCACAAAGGAGCACGCAAGAGTGAAAGGGAGCAATCAGTACCATGATTCTATAGACCAGTTGGCTTGCCACACAGATTATTGCATGCAAAAGACATCTGTTTTATATCCACTTTAATTTGATTTGATACCCTGGAGTAAAGAAGCTCAAGTATACAAATGGATTAGCAAATACATTCTTTCACTTTAATCTTTCAATGTAATGACCAAAATGTCTGATAAGAACCATTGATTGACTGCCAGCTGTGATAAAATACCACAAATGCAGTTGTGTAGGGCAGCAACGCTAAAACTGCTTTGTGACAGTTCTGATTTATTGAATCCAGCAATGAAGCCTCATGAGGAGCATACAAAGCACAAATCCCAGTTAAGACGACTCAATTTCTAGTCAAAGAAAACAAGAAATACAAAAATAAACCCAGATCTCATTCCTGGCTGTGAGGCTGTGGAATTGCTCTGTATTTTATTTCTTTGACAAAAGTTGCAAAGCCATATGTCTTCTTCTGAGTTTTTTTGGTTAGCATTTTTCATTCCAGTTAACAAAACCAGAGCAACAGTATTTATAACTCTGAAGGGGGTACATGTGGAAGGAAGCATGTTTCCTTGGAGTACCTGTTTCCTGTAGGTTGTTGGTCTTGCTACTCAGGTCTATTGGATTGAAGGAAACTGTCTAACATCTATACTTTCCCTAAACAGCACAGATTTATTGTGGAAAAATAAAAAAATACCAAGCTGTGTTTCTGAAACACCAAATCATAAAAGGAGACAATTACATTAAAATTGAGTTCAGAATAGTAGCAGACATCAGGTATTTTGATATCATTGTCCTGGAATGGAGTGGTAATTGTGGAGAAATAATGCAAAACATAGCATTGTGTGCTGGCAGCTATCATGGTGAAAAAATGCTCCAGAAATGCTCAAAGGCTTCCATAAGCATTATGAGTTTATTTAATTGACTATCACTGTATTTTCCAATAGGATTTTTTTTGTTTGGGGGTTTTTTGGTTTTTTTTCTTCCCAAAACATAATTTGAAAAATAGTTTTCTCTAATCAAAGACAGCATTATAGTCAGTTAGAGCGAGAAAGAAACAAAACAAAACTGTAAAACTGTAACGCTAGATACAAAATCTCTGATATAAGAATAAAAATGTGAGACTATTTGAGACTATTTCAGTAGGTTAGATATTTTTAAATTTCAGACTGTCTAAGGCTCATGGAGGAGAATTGGTTGAACAAGTCTTCAGACTTGCACCTGGTGGTTATTAAGAACTCACAGAGCACAAGACTTCAGACTTGCACCTGGTGGTTATTAAGAACTCACAGAGCACAAGAAGACTGGGAAAAGATATAAAGAACCAGAAAGGGAAATAAAAACTTAGAATAAATAAGGTTAGTCAGATGTTTATGCTTCAAAATACCTTGTCATAATTAGTAGAGCCACTAATGGGAAATACATTTCCATGTATTGAAATAAGAGATTTAATTCATGTGGTGTTTTGCTTATTTTATAATCCTACAAAAATTCTTACAATAGTAGGAGTTTAATAATGCCCTATGTAACTAGCTGGTACAGTTGGGCTGTTTGTTGTTTTGTACCTGGAGAAGACATTCTCAGCCTTGCAACATGTACATGGAACAGCAACCCTGCTCTGCATCACTAGAAGATGTTAAGCAGTAAAGAATCATCTTGTTATATACGATTTTTAAATTTTTTTCTTCTTCAGATGGTGAGTATGGGAATGGACAATTTGTCCATTCGCAACAAAGGTATCTGAAACAGACAAGGAATATTCAAATGAATGTGAGCCATCAGATAGTCCTAATGCTGATATCTGACCAGTTTTTATATCTGTCAGTGGCCAAAACATGACAGATTTTAGGTGATGCTTTACAAGGACCTTGAATGCATTTCTGATGTCGCTGGGTAGTACTACAGAGAGAGGTGTCGGTGATTCCTAATGTCTCACCTACTTGTCATTTGCAGCTGATGTTAAGAAAATTATTATAAACTTCAGTGAAAAGGTCTAGAAGTGTCTGCTTTGTCTTAGCCAGCTACAGGAAAGAACCTCTAAATATCCCTGGCCCTATCTCTTTTAGCTTGCTGTGTGAACCCAAAATGTGTGTGCATGTAGCAGGTACGAAGACTCACAGGGACTTTCTGTTACACCTCAAACATATAAAAACTCTTTTGGTCTTCTCTTTGCAGAAAAGCACCAGGTCCTGATTTTCCATGTAATTTTTCAGATTTTCAGCTGCTAAATGAGGTAAGAGTCAGGAAACAATTATATAAGCATGAGGATGAACTTACATGAAAGATACAGAAAAGGCAATATTTTATTTTCTGTCTCATTTCACTTGAGAAGTTAATCTAAATGCTGGCTGTTTTCTTTTCAATAATTGAAATATTACAGAGAACACAAATAGAAAAGGAATGCACATTTCTGCCCTAAATTAAAATGTTTCATTCTATATGCTTCACCTCTTTTTGTCTGTGTGATTCTTCTTTCTAATGCCTAATAGTTCTGTATAGGCAATTATAAAGTAGTAAGTACATGGTCCCAGTGTGTGATGAATTAGAACATTGGCTTATAGTTCAATTGGCAAATCTGTGAAACAAACAAAGCTGAAGATAATTAAGATTATCTATGGGAAACGCATATTTTCTGTCAGCAGACTATTTTTATTTTCCCCACCACTACCACTTAATGGTATTTCTTGTCAGCTCAAATCAATCTTTTGTAACATAGATCACTATAATGTGAGCATTGAATAGTAATTGGTAAAATGCAAATATTTTTAGAACTTGAGAAAAAATATCTGAAAATAAAAATAAAACCCTCATCTCTCACAAATTGTAACTATTGTGGAGCATTTCAATAGCATGAGAGAGCTATCTCAGAGTAGTCTGGGCCTATCATAGGAGCCAGAGATTTTTTCTAAAATTAGACAAAGCTTACTTTTAGTCTAGGATCTTCTAGTTTTTATAGTTTCCTTCCTTCCTTCCTTCCTTCCTTCCTTCCTTCCTAAAAAAATTTAAATCTTTGAGTTCTTGTTTTTCTCCCTCTACGTATCCAGAATATCTTTGCAATTGAAATTGCTTTGCAATTGATTTTTCACTTTACTCTAGCCTCAGTGGATTTTGTTTATACATATAAAATCTAAATCCAGCTGTTACCCTTGGAAGGCTATTCAGCATCATTATGAAAAAGCTGTTGATCACACATGACTCATATGCATAGTTCTCTTCTACTACTCTTCAAAGAAATCTTTGATAACACCATTTTAAAAAACGCTTTTTATTAACTGCTGTAAATAATTTGGCCTGGAATTTTCTTCAGTTCTCTATCTGCTGTTTTCTTCAATGCCTAGCTCCAAAGTGCATATTTTTTACACCAGTCAGACTTCATTATATTTAATGTGATGCTCTGATGAGGTTATGGCTCCTCCTTGAGCTGTGAAGTTATGAGGGCTCAAAAACAGTTTGCTTGGGTTTCTTAAAAGATCTCTATCTGTATGTATGACAGACAAACACTGTCAACAGGGCCACAAGCACATTAATTCAGTCCTTTAATTTCATTTATATCAAGCCTTGTAAAATATTGCTACTAGCTCTTGTTTTCATTTAGGTGTTTGAACCTGACTTTATAAATTGACATGGAATCACTGGCATTTCTTCAGCTCTGCCATTTTATACCAAGATTTACATTTGTTAATTGTTCTAATTACGTATCACATACTCACCTTGTTAAAGACTTGCTTCATTTTGTCTCCCTTCAGAAAAAGTGTGCCATTTTTAGATGCTTTTCTTCCATTTTTTTTTTGCCTGGGAAAGGTCACTTAGAAAAATTATGGGATGTAGGATGGAAGGATATAATGTGGTACCTCTGCATCAGCTCTCTGTGTTTGTAAGGCACTCAACAGAAAATAGAAAGCACTACTCTTCATCATTCGCTGTGGAGAGAAAACCTACCTCTTTCAGCTGGTACAGGGAGCACAGTACAAAAAAGAATGATGTCTTGTGAAGCCTTAGCAAGTGCCTTTCACCTGCACTGAGCCAAACTTCACCTAGAGAAGTCAAATTAAAATACTGCCTGGAAAACTGCTGTCAGACTGAAGGAATGAATCAGAACCCTGAGAAATCTTGCCAGTGCTGTTGTTTCTCTTCTGGAAGCTCACACTCTCCAGCTCTTAGTCTTTCCTGGCTCTTACCTAAAGGAACAAGAAATCTCTCTACCTTCACCACCCCTTCAGGTGCAGTAACACTGTCATGACTGTTGAACGACACACTTGAATTCTGCAATGGGGACATAAAAGAAGAAGAATGAACTGCACTGGGCATCACCTAAAATGTTAAAGAAAGCTTTTAATGGTGAAAATTTATAAAACACTGTGTAATTATTTTCTCAGCAGTGGAGAAAGAGACCCTTCAAAATTGTCCCAGAAGCTAAAATAACAGGATGTTATTACATCTTGTCCAAATGTAACCTAACGCTACTCTGTGAAATGAGACACAGAGTTTTTTATCCTTCTTGTACTACAGAAAAAATGCCAAATTCTACTCAAGAGTATGACTGGAAGAGATTTACATTGAAAGGATGTCCCTTTATGCTTCCATTACATTCACATAGCTCCAAAGCCATTTCAGTGGCTCCAAAATAGAGCTCAGTGTAAGAAATTGGGATGATTCTCTGAGTACTAGATAAGCACAAAAAATTTCTACATAATTTAAAATAACTTCTGAGCAAAACAAAATCTTTTCCTCAGAGACGCTGTAAACTAAAATATTTTCCCATTGAAACAGATTTTGTGGTTTAAGAATTCTGTTCATATAAAAGTGGAAATTGTTGTTCCTTACTTCCACTGATAAAGATTTATCTAGGACTAACTCAAATTCAGGCTTTTCTTTAGAGAGTTTGGAACACTTTCTTCCTTGTTTTTGATGCCAGTAGCTTTGCCTGCCCTCTCTGGCATCTCAAGAAGTGTGGACATCAGGAAGTTCTAGCAGCTTCTGACAAGAATGTCAGCAAATCTTGACCCATGGTACCAGAGGCCTTTGTTGCAGTGTCCTCCTGATTAAGGAGGATAGTCATGGGCACAGGGGTCCAGGTGGTGCTCCCCTCTGTCCTCTGGTGAGGGAAAAGAGTGTAAGAAGGAAGATGGTGATACTAAAGATCAACAAGTGCTCTGTTGTGGAGCAAGTGTTGGCAATGGAGTTTTGGTTTCCTTAGCCATGGAAGCCTGTTTGAGCATATATATAAGTACCTGAGGGGAAGGTGTAAGAAGAGGGAATGAAAATCTTTTCAGTGGTGCCCAGTGACAGGACCAGAGGCAATGGCAACTACAAGAAAAATGGGAAGTTCCCTCTGAACACCAGGAAACACTTTTTCACTGTAAGGGCGACCGAGCACTGTCACAGGTAGCCAAGAAAGGCTGTGCAGTCTCCATCCTTGGAGTTTTTTCAGTTGTTGGTTTCACTCAAATTGACAAGTGTAAAACTTCAAGAAAAGATGACAAGCATTATGTTAGGCAATATTATTAGATTTTGAGAGGAATCTGGGGGATGGTAAAAAACAATTTAGAAACAAGTTGTTAGAAACAGCATTTTTTACACTAGAAAGAAACTTTTTCTTTCTGATGAAACATCTGGAAAATGTTTTAGATTGGACTAACAAAATCAAACAAACAAAAACTTCCTTAGCAGAACTCAAGGGGGCTCTATACAGAGATTTTCTTGTCCAGAAAGTTTAAACATTGAAAATATCTGGTATAATGATTTTGGGAGTGATGTCTCCCCATCACAGGTATTTTTCAGTTGCTGAGTATTATATATAGCTGCTTACTGTCAATGTATTTTTTTCATGTTGCTGTGTTAAACATTCTTGTGAAAAAGATGGTCATTTATGTATTTCTTTCAGAAAGCTTTATTTCTAAATAGCTAATCAATGGGAGGTTAAGATTATGCAGAGACATTCCAGTGATTTTGGAGAATAGAACTACTCCAAGAAAGATTTGAAAGGATTCATAATAAACCATCTGTGAAAAAAGTGGCTTCTTTTTTCTTTTGTCACATTAAGAAAGCTGAAGATAGCAGTTTTCCCCCACAAAAACAGGTTATCTCTTAGCTTTAACCAATTTTTTTCCCTTAATTTTTAATACAGAAAATAATCTTAAAATCAGAAGCTAAAACAGAAATTAGAGAATCTACGGGTATTTTGGCAAAATATGTATAGGCATTTTTAGTAATTATTATGAGGTTAGACAGTTATTTCACATAAATGGTGTATTTCAGTGATAACTTCTGTGTACTTAGGTTCTTCAAAAAACATACAACAACTTTTAAAAACCCCAAACTACATTTGAGATTGTGCCCAAGACAACAAAGTCTACTTTCATATTTTCCCTCATTACTCTGTTTTATTTTGCCTCTAAGAGAGCCCAGTTATCCTTTAATTGAGCTGAAATGTGTAGCTTTGCACAGCTGCAGTAAAGCTTAAATTCCTCTTTGTGCTCTGGAATCTCTGGGACTCAGAGAAACACATAAAAATTATCCCTTTCAGCCCTGCAGCAGCCAATCCATTACTATTTCAAACACTCCTAGTGGTGAGGGCTGGTAGAAATTGTGCAACTGGATGACAGGCACTGTGAACAGCATTTGGAGAAGGTAGTCACAAATTAAGATCTTGTGGATGACTGAGAGAAAAAGAAAAGGTCTGGGATTAACCAGCCTTTGCTACCAATACAGCCCAAACACAAAAGTAAATAGAGTTATTGAGAGAGTGTTACAGGGCTAAGCAGAGCTGAACTATGGTGGTACGGTATGATGCCAATATATTCTTTACGCAGCATCAGAAGGCCAGATAAATGTGTCCAGTACATAGATAACCCATAATTTATCTTCAAAAATATCTGCAAATACATCTGCAGGATGTCGTGTCTCCAAATGAAAATAGAGAGGAATCACTGAGGTGTGAGGGATGACCGTGCAATTTCACAAGTGGGATCAGCAGGTGTGTTCTGCCCTGTGGTGGGAAGAACATATCAAGTTATGACACAGACAGGAGATGTACAAAAATATGTAACTTTTAAAAAAGACATCTCTAAAGAGACACAGGAAAATGACTATGAGATTTTTTACGGTAGGGTATTTGGTGTTTTTCTCTCAGCTGCTGAAAAATCTTAATGAGGCCACACTCTGTCAGGGAGATGGTGGATCTTAGGCAATCTATTCAAAGTTTTTCTTCTACAGCTTCCCCTGTCACTATCTATCCCATAAAATGAGCCCACATGAGGAATGTAAATCCAAATCTCTAGTATGTTATTATAAAATATTACCTATAAGTAGTTGGCTGATATGAGGTAGCTATCAAGAATGTTTTGTAAAATTCCTTGTTGAGACATTTCTCACAGCAATGTGAGAAATTGCAAAGCATTAAGAAAATGTTTGTTGATTGAAGTGTATATAAACACAATATTTTACAGTATCCCCCACGATAAAGCAGGCTATCAGGCCTTTGGGGTTTCTGGCTGCTTCTTGGAGAAGGTGCTGCGAATGGGGAATATTGAATATGGTGGTGTTTTTGTTTTTTAAATGCACAATTTTGAATTTTGTTTCCATTTTCTAGAAACAGGTTCTAAGTTGTAAGACAAAGTGAAGTGTTAAGATCTCTGTAAACAGCAAACGCAAAATTAATGTTAGTTTAATGTAGTTGTACCACTACCTTCAGTAATGATCCAACATTTCACTATCTTTCTTTCACTAGGGAATCCAAGCTTTGGCAACTAGAGCCCACTCTTTTGCAGACACCTAATACTTTTAAGTCTCTGATATCTAAACAAAATCATTTCAATTCTCAGTTCTTATCAAAATATTTTTAAGTTTTAAAAAAGAGTTAACCTATAAAAAACCCCCAAACAAACAAAACCCCAACTCCCCCTCCTTCAGCATCACCCAAAATATTTCTTTCTCTCCAAATCTAATACTGTCAAGGGGAGGCACAACTTTTCCTTCACTTTGTTTCAGAATGTGCCTGAACAGGAAATTCCAACTGCTTTAGGAATCACATCATCCAGAATACTGTGTGCTTAAGTCTCTAAAGGAAATAACTCTTTTTGAGTTCACTAGAGTTTTCTGAGTGTTTTGTTTTAGCTTGAGTGAAGCAGCCTTCTTAATGAGAACAGCCAACTAATACTCAAAGTGAAATTATGTTGGGTATGACCTTTATTTTCCTGCAGAAAGACGACTAACTTTGACAAAGCTAGACAAGCTGGGCAGAATAATCATGATGATGGTGGAGTTAGTTTTATTATTATTAATTAATTTCTTGTGATTCTTTCTGAATCCTTGGGCTTTCCATATGTACATGGTCAGAAAAAATGCGTTAATTCTGACAGCAGAGGGGGTCTACCAACACTTGCCATGTGAGTCAGAAAAACACTTGGAACTCGTATGATAGGTAGAAAACCAGACTTTCTTTTTGTACACCTAGAAAAGATTCTTCTACTAACTTTTACTATTGTCAGGGAGAATGAATGATTCATGTAGGAAAAAACCATTCAAATGACAAAAGAAGCCCTCATTACTCTCCCTGAGCTTGGTTATGGGTTCCAGTTACAGGAACACTGATATAAGGAGGCAGTTCTGTCTCTTTTTACATTTTTACAAGTCAGAAGTTACAGATAGCACAAGGGTAAAAGATCAAATAATCTCAGAAAAACAGCCTAAATACCTTTTAAGCAAAAGTTCTTTATATTCCCACCATGAAAACAGAATTACTGCATCAACAGAGAAAAAAATATTTCATCCTATATAAATTTGTATTACTTCTCTGAAAGGCATGATAAGACTGAATTATTTTGTTATTTTACTGTCTCTAGGTAAGAGGCAAGGAAGACGGATGTGGCTAGTTTGACACCAATAGCCAGGAAGTCAAATCTGGAGTACATTAGGCATGTCTGTACTGGAAGTATGGTGCACAGTCACTGCAAAAAACAAAAACGGAAAATACCTGGTTTTAGAGGCAAAAAAAAATAAAGGTCAGTGGGTCTAAGCACAAAGTGAGAGATCTGTAAAAGCTAAAAGATAAAAGGTGATGAAAATACAGTGCTGGTAGAAAGAAAAATAAATGAGCATCTCACTGAAAAGAAAAATGAAAAGTGGTGCTTTTTATTTAGGAAAAAAAATCTGTGAGACTAGAAATATATTTCAGTAGAAATTAATTTGATTTTATGAAATGACTACATGCAACAGCAATAAGGCATTCTAAGTTTAGTGCCAACATAGTTATAGTCAGAGATTACCTCAGAGGTTCCTTTTATTGTTGATCCATTTTACACGCAGTTCTGAGGAAATAGCATCCTTCACAAGCTCATGGATCGAGCAGAGGAATTGTGCATCTATTTGTGGCAGTGCTGTTGGAAGACCAGTAAGTAACTAAATAACCCTTTCTAATGAAGATGTCAGGATTATGCAAAAATTGGAATGGTGTGATTTTAACTGTAGAGATGGTATTTTAAAAATTGCACATAGTTTAGCAATTGTTTAACAATTGTCAGAAACACAAATCTGTACTGAGTGAATGGAATATAAAAAAATCCTTTTCTACAATACATTCATGCTACTGAGAAAACAGATGATATAAGGATGACTCTTCAGATGGACATGTTTCATTTATAGTTTCCTATTATTTTTAATTAAATAAGCAGTGCTTCTGTCTCAGAGGTTTTAGGAAATCAGTCACAGCTTCCATTTGGTAAGAAATTTATTAAGATGGAGGACTTCTGCTCCCTGTAAAATGTGGCAGAGTGATGATGAATATCTTCTTTGGAAAATATAGATATACCTATTGTGATTGAGCATTCTCTAAGTGACCATGTTTTTTTCTATTCTGTATCATTGTTTTATTTTTTTGCCGAAAATGAATTTTAAAAAAAACGTTGATCAAGCCAGAAAGCTTTCAATGCATTATAGAAATTAATCAAAGAATAATGTCAAATTTTAATGCAATCACTCTTGAGTTCATAACTAAGCAAGAGAAATACGTACTGACCAGAAGGTGAGTTATATCAACCTGCTATTTTTGTAGGACAAGACAGAGCCAAAGTTTAGTTACTACAACATAGGACACATGACTCTCACCCTAAATGTATCTTTAAAACAACCTAACGATTTTCTTCTTCCTTTTCTTGAAATTGCAGTGAGTGAAACACTACGGTTTGTACAGGATTTTTGCTCACACAACTCTGGGTTTTAAGTCGTTGCTAATACCTACACTATCAGAAATTCAGAAGGGAGAGCCATAACTTCATTTCATAAACTACGTTTTTCATTTTTATTATTCTATATTTTTGGCAATGACTTCCTGCAATATCAGTACAGGAGGTCCAACAGCATATGCTGACCTGTGTGATCCAGGCTGCTTTCTGCTTAGTCCCAACATTTTCTTAAATTGTTGTTTTGGACCTTGCTGTGATGAAGGGACTAACCGTCAATTTCATTTTCTTTTCAGGCAGTCCTAATTCTTCACTTCCCTGCCTCTATTACTTTGCTAAATACCAGACCAATTTGTCAATTCAGACAAATGTGTATGGGAATGTTTGTGCATATATTTTTCAGAGAAAGGTGAAAGATTATTGATCTTAGAGCACTGGTTTTGAATGCTGGTGCTAACTCCTGATGACAAAGTGTTGTACTGTTTTCTTTAGCTACGTGTAATGGATGGACTTCTGTATTTGAATGATCTTCACATTTCCATTTTAACAATTTCACATCCAAGGACAGCATAATCTGTTTATGAAGATAATTTCTTGCACACTTGACTGTATAAACTGAACACGAAATCAAATTTATCGGTTACTCAACCCTGTCTACTAAGAATATTTTCTGTCTGTGTGTCTTTAAAAACTTTAGAAATAGGCATGTGATTGAGGGAATTTTAGACAGTCACAAGCGCACGTGTACCTTGCACATCTCTCAAGATTAAAGCTTCTTTACTCATAATTGCTTGGACACCTGCTGTTTAAGATTGATTAGCTTTAGTTTTTGTCTTCAGTGCTAGCTTGCCAAAAGCAAGATTATTAGTGTTTAATCTGCCTGAATACACAGTCCGTTTCTTTTTATCATTGATTTTGTTGTATTTCTCTATTTAGCCAGTAGCTAATATTTAGGGGGAGAAATTAATGAATTAAAGAGCTGAATTAAGGCAAGGATGCTATTTTGGTCTGTACTTTATATTGATTACCTTCGCTGATGTAGATAGGCCTCCATAAAACCTTTCATCTATCTTTGCTCTTTAGCTAATCAGATGTAACACTTCAAACCTACAGTAAAAGCGTGTTAGAAGGTGCAGACGAATTCTGCAGTATCAACTGCATTTTAGCAGCATGAGACAAACACACAAAACTCATCAGCCAATTTTCATTTCAAGAAATATCTGGGAAAATTTCTCCTAAAATCAGAAAAAAAGCCTGATTTAGATTTTTCTGTCTTCTTAAAAGTGTCAGCTGCCACTGGCTCATAGTTAGGAATAGACAGTCAGTTTAGTGATTGGCCACACAATGACATTTTGATTTTCTATATCTTAGATAGCTCTCAAACTGAAAGTTATTAATATTCATTTGCTTCTGCAGGAGATTCCAAAATTCTACAGAACATTTACACATATTGTTGAGATTGAAGGGATGTGTTAGTCAACCAGGAACAATTAATCAGGAAAAAAGACTGGAGAAAAAAAATTTATTGAATAGAAATTGCTCTGAAATATTCTGGTTTGGATTCCAACTTCTGAACCTTTTTGCTTAGTTCTGTATGATTCCTGTCCAGTCAATTAAGAAGTGCAGAAGCTGGGAGTATTCAGAAATTTCAGGCATTTTACCCAGAAATAGTTTTTGTGCTTCCCAAGACTGGAGAAAGCTCCAGTTAAAGCTGTAAGTCCCAACTCCACACTAAGGAAACAGCTAAAATTGAGAATGGAGCTTGGGTTATCAATATTTCTCTAACTTTCTATTTCTCCCAGTGTATGTTCAAAAACTGCTAGGCTCTATGATGTGTAGTCCTCTCAAAGTCCCTGTTTTGGGCACAAAACATTATCATGCGCCGGAACACGAATAAAAATTACTTGTAACAAAAATTATGTCAGGTGAGGAATGTCCACCAAAATTCCTTGGCTTACATGAAGCATCCCAGCAAGTTCTGCTAGGTCCAAAAGACCATCTTCTAAGGACTCTCCCAGGTCCTATGTATACATGGGAGATTCTGGAGGTTCCAAGAACCCAGATGAGTTGACAGAGTTAAATATCTGAAAGTCAATGATATGATGATGGTTCTTTGAAAGAAATCACTGATGAAAGTCTATATCCATAAGTGGGAATGACCTCTTTGGAAGAATCTAGTCTTATATCATGACAGCAACAGCGTCATATACCTCATTGTTTTTGCACGATAACTTTCACCAAATATATGAATAGGATACAATCCTATAGTGGGAAGGAGATAAAGTAGATGAAATCTGGTATCGTTTTTAGGTTTGTAAACATTAGTGTTGTAAACCATGGTATAGCAGTAAAGAACATTGAAATCATCTAGTGTTCATTATCAGAAAACCAACTAAAAATGTAGACGAAAATCCATCCTGTTTCAGTGAAAACCAAATATAGGTAGAAGAAAAAACTTCAGTAAAGAACTGGATATAGAATGTACCAGTCTTTCTGTAATCAGCAGGGACTTTGCTTACAGATGTCTAAAAGCCAGAGATTGTTCTAATATTTTATGGAGTAAAAGATTGAAAAATAGAACTCCTGCTTTTGATAGAAGATACAATACCTGTGATTCAAGCCCAGTTGGCACAAATTGCAAGTGTTGGAGAAAAATGTTCTTCACATTCCTCCACTCCAACCTGCTGTATAAGAACTGTAAAAATGAAGGAAAAGTCATCTTGTTTTAGCCCTAGCTCTTATATAACAAATGTATTGGTAATATTATTTTTAGTGAAGATCAGATTGCCATAGCTCTCTTACACTAAATGCATTAAAAATATGGAGGAAAAACTTCTGTAAAGTGTTTTTCTGTATGTGTATAAAACATAAGGTGTCTGAAAGGAGTCTGAAAGATAAAAACCTTGGGTTAAGACAGATTATAATACAAATTTATTTTGCATAAACTTCCATAAAACATATTTGGATTGTAATTTTTTATTCTGCCTTGGACTAAATTAATCGGGACTATTTCAAAGAGAGCAATCCTGGGTAACAACTGTAAATAGCACTACATTTTTTATCCATCTCACAGAGTTGGTTCTACAGGGCTGCCATTATCTGAAGAGACACAAAGCATCTAAATGAAGAATATACTTTTCATTTGTGTACATGCAATAAGTACAGTATCTGAAAAATCCCCATGATTATATCACTTTGGGGAATGATGAAACTCACCATTTGAGAAAATGACTGCATTATCTGTCCAGTTCATTATAAAAGCATCTTCCTTTGTCTTTTGTGGTGACACTTTAATGTGGGAATGAATGATTGCAAATCAAAAGATTTAGCTTTTAAATCTATGATGCATTTTTAAGTTGAATTTAAATTAAAGAATAAACACTTTCTGTGCTGCATGCAAAACCCAAAGGAGTTGTGTTTTGAAGTGATCTCTTTTCATTTGTTTGTTTTCTTTAATCTCAATGAGTTTATAATTCAGAGGCTGTGCACTATAAAGGGTTGTAACCATGCTGAGTTGAGCAGAGTTAGGTCTCAGATACGTGATTCTGTTCACTTGAGCTGTGCTGGCTTAGTGGCATAGGTCAGCCTGCAGCAGACATGCAGAGATAAACACCAGTTAGAGAAGTTTAAAGGAAAATGCCAGACTGGCATCTGCAGTGGCTAAATGGAGGGTATGCAGCTGGTTACCCTCCCCCAGGGGACACATCTCAACTCTGCTGAGTCCTGATATCTGGATTTGAATATAGAATCTATAGGGGACCTTCTGCAGTATTCACGTGAGTTATTGCTGTTGGGGAATTCACAGTGTTGTGGTCATAGGATATTGGAAGAAAACGCTGTTACACAAAGCATCTCAAACATCACTTCTGTCAGCGTTTTACAACAAAATGCGTCAGTGATACTCTGCTGACTGCAAACAAAACTATGTGAGACACAGGTATGGCAGTTTCAGATGTCTGAGTGTGCTTTAAAATGGTCCAAAGTTGTATGATTTTTTCCATATATTCAGGTAACTCTACTTTGTAAAATGATCTCCCCCATCATACGTCTGTATGCAAACAGACAGCAACCAAGCAATCGAAATGAAAAATACACTAGGTTTTTTGAGGGATACTAATGGAGGCAGAGACCTAAATGAGAAGAGTTTGCAACTTCTGCAAAATTCAGTGACTAAGAGAGTCTTAATGCCTGTAGGACTTTGAAAATATAGGTGAATATTAATTCCCTGTGGAAGGCAAATATTTCCATATGTATATGTTTTCATGATTGAAGCCTGGACAGTGAATAGGTTTCTGATCCTTAGATCATTTGCTTGTTTTAATTCTGTCCTGCCTAATATAACACCTGCTTTTGCATCTGGTATACTAATACAATAATTCAAGATTAGTTTTGGTTTTTATTATGCTACGTTATAGTTTTATAGTGTGTAAATGATTACTTATCTTGGTAGGCCATGTGTCAGGTAGTGTGCAAAGAACAATTGAAAAATTAATATAGTTCATAATCAATGAAAAATGGGACTGATTTATTGTGGGTGAAAACTGACTATTCCATCTTCACATGTGAAGACTGCTTTTTAGTTGTATCACACCCCGTATCTTCAAGAATGCTTAAAATGAAGTGCCTTATTCATCTTCTTTGAAACTGCTGCTGTGGATCTTCAAAATTTCATTGTAAATGTAGTTGTTTATCAGCTGACACTCAAGTTTGGATTCATAGAGGTTTACATTGAAAATACAAAACTTCTAAAGTACATATCTGGAAAAATCACTGCTTATTTTCTTGGTTAAACTTGTACAGGAGGACCTAAAATATTCAGTTGGTTCCAGTTCAATGTCCTATCTGGTATGGAGGGAATTATTGATATAAGAGATTAATAGTGTTTTAATGCTAGCTAACATGTCATATTAATATTTCTTATTTTGCATTTGTATTAATGTATTTCGTGTTAGTGCATTTTGTATTTTGTATTTTGTTCAGATGTTATTGGGAATTTCATAATCACCACTGTCTCCATTTCAGCGCAAACCTGGAATAAAGCAATGATATTTAATCCAGAAGAACACATGGGAACTAGAATATTTTGAAGACATAAAAAGATACTGCAAA
>VWZW01003142.1:36972-67787 GCA_013397115.1 Edolisoma coerulescens | reverse complement strand
AAAAAAAAAAAAAAAGAGAAGTGTAAAATGAAATTATAGTTAGAACAAATACAAAAAAACCCTTGCATGTGAACAGTATCTTTTATCACAGTCATAATTAAGATAATATATATATACATGTGAGAATATCCACACCCTGATTACACCATTCTTTCTCTGTCATTGCATGGGATAGCAACCCACCTGTGTTACAACAATAGCAGGTGAATTGTGAATCCTTTTTTTTAATTTCCCTGAAGCAGCAGGAATGTAGTCCTTAATCCTCTGGTCCAAATGAAAAATACTGAAAGATTTTGAGGGCAAAAAGGTGTAGGGGTCTTAGCATTTCATAATGATTCAGTTGATAACCGCAGCTAATAAAATACAGATAGTGGCTTTAGAATATCACATCAGCCTCTTGACAATAAGCTCACTCAGAAGCACTTTTCACTATTATTGTTATGATCATGTCTAGATGTAAATGGCATTCAATACCACTATTTAAATTAATTATCTCAAGGGAGCATACCAGTGAAGCAGCAATGTAAATTAATACAATTAAATGTAGAATGTTCTTGTGGACATTTCATCAAACTACTGTTCTCTTTATTACTGTTACACTGACAATTGCTGGAGCATAAGAATGTAGCTTGACAGCCTATATTTTGGGATTTTTATTAGTATAAAAGTTTTGTGTGCAGTAGGTGGTTTGCACCTGTCTCCAAACAAATGACTGCAATGACAATTTGATAACATTCAGACAATCATATGATCAAACAAGTACAGTGACTACTTAAATGTGCAAATATAATACCATTTATTTTAGGAAACTAAAGTATTGCTGTTGCTTTACTCAGGAAAAGAAATAAATATGCCAAGTTGTTTTGGTTTTTTTCAGTTATTTTTAACAGATTGTATCATGGTCTTTCTCACAGAAGCCATGAAAGGATTCCCAAAGAGCAGAAGCAGAGGTTCAGAGATGTCAGCCACATGCTTAGGAAAAAATATTTTAGAAGGTCTTGACAGCCATTATTTGCTATACCTCAGATTCTCTAAAGCTCTGTATTCCCACTGGAATTGCCATACACAATTTTAAAGGACTGCAAGGTGCTTAAATGTCTGGACCTCATTCTTCTGGGGTTATGTGAGGCTTAGGAATCTGCTAGTAATTTTTAAAAATTAAAAATATTAAGACAAAATATGGGAATTTTAAACAGCCATTACAGTAAGGGAATTCTCAGAAGTTCTACGTATCTGACATCCTAGCTTTTTTTTTGCAAAAACAGAAATAATTATTTCAGCTGAAGCATAAGATAAACTCTCCTACCAAATAGCAGTGATGGTCAAAAGAAGAGTAATCATCAACAATTATCACTGTCTTTGCAATGTTTATTTTAGAGGGAATGAGCCACTGAACTACAGCTGTGACGTAAAAAGCAGTCTGCTTCCTCTTCAGAGCCATACTCCGCTGAAATCCTTACTCATTCCTAAAGTCAGCAATGTCATAAAATCATAAGAATATAGTAGGGAGGATATCTCAGAGACAGCAGCAGAATGACTGAGGAAACAAAAAGGATGACTTCTGAGGGAAGATTTACAAAGCTTAGTATACGTACAAAGGTATTAGAGAAAGAGTTTTATTTGTGAAGACTCTCAGAGATAAAAACCCAAGGAGAAAAATAGAGATCAGGAGATGGAACAGAACCTAATTAATTTCATGAATACATCCCTGTTTTCTGCTGTAGGTTTATGCACACTAGATTAATTTCTATGTCATTTCCTGAAGGTTTTATTTCTTAAGATTATTAGCAGCAATTTGCTAGTGTAAAGGAAATTAGCTCTACACTGATAGTGCTTTACAAATAAGAAGTCAATAATAATCATTTTGTACATCAGAAGAATTAGATTGTCAACTGTTGAAACTTTTCATTTGCCAGGATAATATTGCAAAATGAATAAAGTTACAGTCAAAGATAAGATTGCAGCATTAAATATAGTAGATTAATTCTCAGTGGTCGAAACTGAGAGGCCATAATTTAAACTCGTTGTCATTTACCTGTTACTCTTGTTACTGGGATGAATTAAAATGTAAAGAAGAACGAGTAGGTTAAATCACTTCCAAAGCATCATGAAAACCATATATGCCAGTAGTTTGTTGCAAAAACTGTAAGAAACTTCGGCTCATAAATTCAGTTATCTTTGTAATCGGCTTCAGAGAGAAGAACTGAAGTAGAGTCAAGTTCCCTTTGGGCTGATGGAGCGTACAGTTCTGCAAATTGAATCCTTTGTTATGTCGACTGAAGAAATTAATATGTTTAGCTAAATTTTCCTCAAAGCAAGACTTTTTTTTTGACAAGAAATCCAGTGATAACAATAAATAATGTACCTCTATTACAGTTTTAAAAGGGGATTGCAATTTGATAGGATGGAGAGATGACAAGCATCTCTTCAGAAGTAATACAAGCAAGTCAACCGTGCAAAAAGCACCCTAAATAAAAACAGAGGTCCTCTAGCAGCTTTAAACATAAAATTATTACTGTGATCCTAAAAGCAAGCAAAGCTTGGAAGTATAACTTAATCATATGTGAGATAATTTGTTTCCAAAATTAAAATTATACCTATACATTGTAGATACTTGTAATAAAAAGAAAGTGAGCTTTATTACTTTCATATTTCTTGGATTTTTTTTTATTCCAATATGATCCAGTTATAAAAATGGCATCTGTTGAAGATGTGAGGGCAGAGACAAACAACTATGGACAGCAGAAGGTATAAAATGTTACTGAGAAAAAGGACTGCTCCTCTAACACTGAAGTTTTTGAGCAGAACGAAATTATTGGCCTGTGTAGTGATCTCCAATAGCCCATTTCATGGTGCATTCTACAAATACGTCAATAACAAAAGGAAAACAAAGATAATGTGGACCCATTGCTAAATGGAGGGGGGACCCTGGTAACAGAGGGCATGGAGGAGACAGTTACTGAAAGCCTTCTTTGCACTGGTCCTCACTGACAAGACCAGCCCGCAGGAATCTCTCACCCACAAGACCAAGGTAAAGGAATATTGAATGGAGATTTTCCTTTGGTCAAGGAGGATTGGTTTAAAGAATGCCCAGGCAAACTGACATCCACAAGGCCCTAATGGGATGTATCCATGAGTGCTGAGAGAGCCGGCAGACACCAAAGCAAGGCTACTCATGATCATTTTTGAAAGGTTGTGGCCATCAGGAGAGGTGCTTGAGGACTGGAATAAAGCAAATGTCATCTCAGACTTCAACAGGGCAAGAAGGAGGACCCAGGAAACTACAGGCCAGTCAGCCTCACTTCAATCCATGGAAACTGATGGAGCATCTCATTCTGGATGCAATGTCTATGCACATGGCTGACAAGAAGGCGATTAGCAGCACTCAGCATGGATTCAATAAAGGTAAATCATGCTTGACCAACCTGATGGCCTTCTATGATGAAACAACTGCCTTGATGGATGAGGGGAGAGCAGCGGATATTGTCCACCTTGACTTCAGCAAGGCTTTCAACACTGTCACAGCATCCTCGTAGACAAACTCAAGAAGTATGGACTAGATGAATGGACAGTGAGGTGGATTGAGAACTGTTTGAATGGCAGATCCCAGATGATCGTAATCAGTGGCACAGTGTCTTGTTGGAGGCCTGTCACTGGTGTTATCACCCAAGGTTCAATACTGGGCCCAGTACTTCAACTTATCAATGTCTTGAAGGCACAGAGTGCCTGCTCAGCAAGTTTGACACAAAGATGGGAGGAGTGGCTGATACCCCAGAGGGCTGTGCAGCCCTTCAGAAGAACCTTGACAGGATGGAGGGAGGGGCAGAGAGGAATATTCTGAAGTTCAAAATAGGCAAATGGGGGTTCCTGCCCCTGGGGAGGAATGACCTCAGGTACCAGCACAGGCTGGGGCTGACCTGCTGGGAAGCAGCACTGTGGAGAAGGACCTGGGGGTCCGGGTGTACAACAAGGTGTCCATGAGCCAGCAGTGTGCCTATGTAGTCAAGAAGGCCAACGGTGTCCTGGGGTGCATTAGGAAGTCAGGGGAGGTGATCCTGTCCCTCTGCTCAGGGCTGGTGAGGCCTCAGCTGAAGTGCTGTGTCCAGTTCTGGGCTCCTCAGTACAAGAGAGACATCGCGCCCTTGGAGCAGAACCAAAGGAGGGCTGAGAAGAAGATGAAGGGACTGGAGCATTTCTTTTACAAGGAAAGGCTGAGGGAGCTGGGCCTGTTCAACCTTAAGAAGAGACAACTGAGATGTTGCCTCATCAATGTCTATAAACATATGAAGGAAGAGTGCCTTCATCCCTCTTATGGATCCAGGCTCTTCTTGGTGGTGCTGAGCAATAGAACAAGAGGCGACAGACAGAAATTGGTGCACAGGAAGCTCCACCTGAATATGAGGAAGAACTTCTTTACTGTTCCTGTGACCACGCATTGGAACAGATTGCCTAAAGAGGTTGTGGAGTCTCCCTTAGTGGAGATACTCAAGAACTGACTGGACACAATCCTGTGCCATGGGCTCTGGGGTGACCCTGCTTGAGCAGCGAGCTTGGACCAGATGATCCGCTGTGATCCCTTCCAAACTGACTGATTCTGCTATTCTCTGGTGTTGCTTATCCTTGTATTTTCACATAAACAACAGGTTTATGGAGCAGCTAGGGATTTGATTGCACAATAAAACTGTATTGGGAGCCTTGTGGAAGATGACTTCTGGGATTCAACGATCTGAGAAGGCCATGTCTGTTCTACTAGGGCTCTCTATTCCTATATGTAGAATATATGGACCAAAAGGAAAAACCCAAAACTGAAGTGAATCTGGGTATTATAATGTTCTAATAATGTTCTAATGTTCATTATTATATGATAATGTTATCTGTTTAGCTTTGTTTCCCTAATACTGTAAATGAATACTTGGGATTTTGTCTTTTCAATATTTGAGGCACATGCTTGGTATTGAATAATGGAAGAAGAGGTAACAGGCAGAATAACATAGTATCATTTTACAGTGGCCAAATTAATGTGACAATTTACTGCTAAAAAGTGCAGTATGTATTTATATTCACTCAAGAATTAGAAAAAATAGTGCTGTAAATTGTTACATATTTATATCCCAGATACTGTGGAGGACATGAATAAATATTTTAGCATCTATATTAATACTGCTCTTTTATTTTTATGGCTTGAAATGAACTGAAGCGCCAGTGGTTAAAACAAAAAACAATCTCTTTAAATGCATGATCTTTCCTCAGAAGTCATTCCAGTCCCCAGACATAATTATGAATGGTCAATCTTCAGCCTCAATTATCTCTAGTGTGCTCTGAATTCATGTTTGATATTGGTAAAGCATTTTAGAAATTAAAAAGACAAGACAACAAAAACGACAATGAATAAATCTTAAATATAATTAATATTATGTAGTCAACTTGAAGAATGTCCTTAGTCTTTCAGAGAAGGCACATGACTATGTGAATAACTTAATTTACTGGCATAAGGAGGCAGTGACAGAGGAGATACAGCACTTTAATGCAATGCTCAGATAAAAATTACCATTAAACACACTAAATGCTGTATTTAGTGTGTAAACAGTTGGAGAACTTCACAAGATGGATGATTATTGATTAGATAATTTTGATTTTAATCAAATTCTCTGTGGATTTTTTCTTGTATTTTTTGCATCCCCACTGTTATATTTATTTCAGTTTTGTCAGATATGTCTATATGATGTTCTTGGTACATCAACAAAAAATTTATGCAGAAGTACATAGGCTGCATAGATTAATACCTTGGAGTATCTCCCCTATTCACCTCTCCAGCAGGAATTTCCTGTGCCTCCTCCTACTTCCTCAGAATTCTCAAAAACCAGAAAAAACCAAAACCAAACAAACAAATAAAAAAAATAAAAAAGGCAAATAGGAAAAAGACCCACTCCCTAGCAGACCTAAAAACCTGAATAAAATACATTTGACATATATTTATTTCAACCCAATAAGGACATTGCCTCATCAAGTAATGACATGCAAGAGGAAGTGTTAGGTGAAAGAGCCTTTGTTTGCTGTCTCTGGCATATTTTATCAAAACAGGGAAGGCTGCCACAGAAACATAAGTTTTAAAAAGTCTAACTGTATTTTGGGAGGAAACATCTTATTGGAAGTGAATGGAAATTGTCCTAGGAGATGAAGCCAAAGTTTTCAATTGGCCATTAAAACAAATTGAAAGTACTGTAAACCACACAGTGGAGATGTAATAAAAGTATGGTTGAGTGAGTGAGCTATTACATTTTACATCTCACACTGATGAAATGTTCTTGCAGTGTTATGCCAGAATGACTTCATAGTAAACTGTGATAATCTGTGGAGATAGCAATTGCCTGGATAAATGTTCATAAAGGAGATTTGGTCAGTGTGGTTTTCATAGTATCAGAAGCATCTTCCAGGGATCAAAAAAAACATTCCACTGAATTCTCCTAAAACGATAAGTTGATTATCTCCTGAAAAGAGAATACAAAGATTTATACCTTTTATATATCCAGCAGTCTCAAAGGACAGATTATGCTCATTATTGAAATAGCTTTTTTTATGGTCAACAAGATTTTATTACCAGAGGATTAAGAAAAGTTCTGAGCAGTCTGCTTGATGATGCCACACTAACAATATTTAAATGAGAATTATTAGCAGATTTTTTCAAAGACAGCATGGCTTTTATGAATGGTGGTTGTCACAGTAAAAAGAGGAGTAAAATTGAGTAAAATAACTCTAAAACCCTTTATCATCCCCTCATGTTTCTGTATCAAAAATCAGGATGCAAAGTCGTTGGTGGTTTGGATTACTGGAAACAGATTAATGGACAGAGATTGCGACGTGAACTACTGTAATCCAAGGTAACAGAACTAACTACTTAACAAAGAATTCTTTGATGAAACTAAATATAAATCTAGTTTCCCTCAAAGCTGTGTTGGTTTTACTAACCTAATCCAATCCAATATTTTTAGGCTCTTCCACTCAAGACAAAAAAACATAATAAAGTTTTCTAGTGAAGGAAAATTTAATTATTTCTTTTATGTCAAACCAATACTTCAAGCCAACTCAAACTTGATACAGAAACTCTCCCTTGGAGTAGCGACCAGAGGTTTCTTCTAGAGATGTAAATTATTGATTCATATAATACATTACATTTTTTCTAGATGCTATTTCTCATTTTCTTTTCAAAGAATCAAACCCAAGTATGCTCTCATTCTTTGCCCTAAGGTCTGCCTACCAAGAAACAGGTAAGAATAAGCACATAATGATACTATTTTATATAGAGTTTATTTATTTCAAGAGATAGAAAACTGCAGTGTATGCTTTAAGAATTATAGGCCATATACTTCTATTTTCAAATTTTGGGATTTTTTTTATTCTTTAGCTGAAAATAGCTGAAAAATGCTTTTTTACTAGGTACTTAAACAAGATTTAAATATTTGATAATGACTTTATTTAAAGGGAAATATTCTGGTTTTTATTTTTAGTAAATTTTTGATTATGATTTCTTACTGTTGTATACAAAATTGCAAACAAAAAAATTACTACACCAAATTTTCAGAACTTCTGTCATTTTTTTCTTGTTTTGCTTCACGTGAAATTTTGAACCTCTTTTTTTTAGTCCTCAAACTCAAATAAAATCATGCTTACTTAATTTCCTATAGAAAGGCAGTACTGATAATCAGTGAATCCTGTAGAAACTAAAGATTGAACAGGTAGGGAATACAGATCTGAATTGAGATCACGTGTAGTGCCAAGTCAGGTCTGACAAAAGAGAGAGGTTATAGGAAATGACAGATATGAAGTCATATGGCTGAAAGGTTTTCTCTTGAGGCTGGCGGCTGTGACAGAATTTTGCCTAACATATAGCAACCATTTGATTTCTTTTCAGAAAATACTTTTAATTATGTTAAGATAAATAGTCATTTCTGAAGTTAGACATAACTTATCTTTATTTATTCCCTGGAATTATTCCAGGCCACGCTGGATGGGGCTTTGAGCAAGCTGGTCTAGTGGGAGGTGTCCCTGCCCATGGCAGGGGGTTGGAACTAGATGATCTTTAAGGTTCCTTCCAACCCAAACCATTCTATGATTCTGTGATTCACTAACCTTATTTGGCAGGCAACACCTTTTGTGCCCAAGTACAAACCATTTCTGTGACAGTGGCTCACGTATCTATTGTTCCCTTTTCAAGTGACTCAGCTGCCATGTGCACACAGAGCGTTTGAGCTTAGGCTTTTCTTTCATTCCAGCTAGCGCTATCAGCATGATCACCCCCAGAGAGCAGCAGGTTTTGATTTTTTGGCCATATCAGGTCTCATTACCTCTTCTAAGGGTCCTGGAATTAACAATAAGATCCCTTGTCCACTGTCTTGTTGCTTAATGGCTTGTGTGTAATTTAGAAACAACTCTACCAATTCAAATATTTCTTGGTGTTACAATGATATAATTCACTGTTGCTAGTTATATAGTTGTCATGGCAACAAAGGAATTGTAGGCATTGATTTTTTACTTCTATGTTTATCAACCAGTCAAAATCACATTTTCCAATCCCAAATACCCAGAGCTAAATGCCTGAACTCATAAATATCTTAGCTCTCAAAAGTCTGACACATCTTAGCCCTCACTGTCCTCTGAAAAGATACACTTAATTCTAATTTCTAAAAGTCAGATATGAAATCCACAAAATTATCTCAGCTGCAGACAGAACCTTTGATTTCAATTGATACAAATGTCTTTGGAAGACAAAGCATGCGTAGAAGACAAATAATATGTAGAAAAATAACTGATAGAGTTTTGCATACTGTAAAATTTTGAATTCCTTGGCATTTTTGTAAGTAATTTCACCAATTCTAATTAATGATCTAATCTGAAGTAATTCAGTCCTTAAATCATTTTCATGTTTCAGCTGGTAAATCTAAGCAAGTATTATAGTTATACTGAGGGAACTGCTTCTCCTCATATTATGCAGAGTTCTTTAGCAAAAAGATTTTTCCTAGGCATCTTGGAGGTTGGAGAAATAATAGTTGAATTAAATACCTAAATATTGCTTACTTTGCAATAAAAATGTGCTAAGGAGTATCCAAGGTTTCTGTGCTGTTTATTAATAAATAAATACATAAATAAACCTAATTACTTTCAGAGGAACGTTCCACTATTTATTTGATCTTTGAAGTAACAGACACAGAATCATTAGTGTAGATCTAAGAATTTATTGTTGATATTTCTGAGTGCAAAATGGAGCACATTCATTAGCTAGTCTTATTCAAAAGCATGCACACATTTTTTAAGGCCATAAACAATTTAAGAAATCCCTATTGACTGTGTCCGATTTTTTCTTCTGCTTAAATACCATTTTCTGATAACAAATTGGTAATAATTTTGTTGAATAATCAACATTATAAAAGCAAACTGCAATTTAGGAGAAATTCCTTTCACTGTTTGTACTGTACATCAAGTTTCAGACAGATCCTGGAAAATTTCATCAAATATTACAGTGCAGTTATTTTCCAGACACAGTGGAGGTTTTTTAATAGTTCTTTAAGGATCCACTGAAAGAAATATTATTTCCATTGCATAGAATAGCAATATCACTGTTTATTTCTCCAGGAAATCTTTTCATAATGAGAAATGCTTTCTAATTCATATCTGTAGAGAAAGTTAGGATTTCATAGAAAAAAGAGGACTTAGTAGCAAAATGTGGGCACAGAGTACTACCAAGAGATTAGTGCCTTCTGTGAATAAAACAATATATAAGAAATTTATGGAATACTTGCACAATGACCTAGTATAATTCCTTAATCTCCACTTGGAGAAGATGAAATTTTGAATTTTGCTTTTCATGCTGAGGTAGTGAAACATTTGGAATAGGTGCCCTGAGAACTTGTGGAAAGTGCATCCCTGGACATCTTCAAAACTCAAGGCCCTGATGCTGCAGTTGAATCATCATGGTTGGCCTTGCCACAAACTGGGACCTTAGAACATGCACCTTGGAGGCTGGACCAGATAACTTTTAAAATTCCCATTAATTCTCAATTATTGTAGGATTTGATTGCAAATTTTAATTAGAATCCCAGCCTTGCTCTGGGTGTGTTTCAATTTTTAAGAAAATATAGTTCTGCCTAATTTTTTGTTAATTGTATCTCTTCTTTGATACTGCTGCTAGGGCCTGTGCTGGCTGGTGAGCGGGCTTCTATGTATGCCTTACACAAGTTTTGTCTCTATCCAGACACTTAACTGGCAGCAGCTCTGATTCAGTCTTGACAAAGTATTTGAGATAGTGTCTTATATATTGAATCAACTTTCTGACAAATATCATAGAGTCATGGGATTGTAGAATGGATTGGGTTGGAGGGTACCTTTAAAAGTCATGTGACATTAAACATGTACTCATCAAGGGCTATCCAGTCCTTGCACCCATCTACCCAACAAAAATGTGACTCTTAAGGGATATTTTATACACAACTTTTTAACACACAAAACTTGCTGTATTAAGCTTTATGTGAGCAAGTAAGCTCACAAAACTGTAATAGAGCATACGTGCCCTGTGAGGATCCAAGAAAATAATTGACTTTGCACTGTGGGTAAAGGCACGCAAGTGCTCGGCATCAGCTCAGGATTATATTACTAGCTGAAAGATGTGAACAGGGACACAATGGGTAGTTGCAAATGCCTAGTGAATGCAGCATGAGAGAAATTGAATCCTTCTGGGTGCAATATCTATAAAATCGAAAGACAGCAAGCACCCACACTCATTAGGGTTTTTGCCTTTAGCTGGGGAGTTTCTGTGACATAAAATGGATAGAAAAAATCTTAAAAAGGCAGTTGAATCAGTTCCAAGTCTTGATTACTCTGTGTTTTAGAGAAGTTTAAATCAACTTGAGAAAGCAGAGTGTATAGAAATCTTTCTTAAAAAGTAAAAGTGTTTTTTTTCTCAGACCAGAAGCGCGTCCAGGAATCACCTTTTCTAAACTAAACCACAGTGTGTTGCTTAATGATTCCAACCTTTTGCACATTCAGTGTCTAACATACATTGTACTTTCCATGCTTGGGGTGATACAGCAAACAACTACCTGACACATTTTTTGTCCCTTGAATGCAACTAAGATTAACAGATGCACGCTATCACAGAAAGTTGGGTTTCATTAGTGGGAAGAAAGTAAGGGCACATCCTTGCTATAGATTTTACTGCATGTTTTGAGTATCAAAATGGTTCTAAAATTGTCATGTGCCAAATTGTTATTTGTCTTGGTTACCCTGAATAAGGTCTGCTGGAATTTTTACTGCAAAATACAGAGAAACATCCCATTTAAAGATTTTTTAAAATTCTGAGCTATTTTCAGAATAATTAAAAAATCACTTATTTAGAGAGAAGAGGCGGTGTCTTGTCATCAGTGGAGTCACCAGACTATCATTTAATAGATATGTTTGAAGGGAAAACACTCGGGGAATCTATTGCGATAAAACCAAACATTTTTCTCTCACTAATAACCATAGCTGTGCTTAGCAGGTATCTTTCTCTAATCCAAAATGAATACCAAAGAAAACTTTAGAAAATAAGTTAAATAATTCTGCTGATATCTTTTTTTATTGCTATAATCTAATTCTCAGAAGTCTTATGTAAACAATTCAGGCACATGTTCAGAGGCCTAAAGGGAATTTTACTGTGAAAGATTTTTCTGCTTTTCAAGTGTAACTACATGTTAAACACCCATGATTACTTTAGCTGAAGAAATTGTAACCCTCCCAGATCCTTGAGTCACTTCTGGATCAGAAAAAGCTTCATTTCTTTGAGATATGCATCCAGTGTGTCCCATTTTCCAAAGATTCTCCTTGCACAGATCTTCTAAGATGCCCTAACTGTACAACATGCAGCTCAATTTTGGTTTCCTAGAGCTCTGTCATCAGCATGTCAACAGTGGTTCTCTGGCCAGCTGCTATTAGGTAGAACATATCATGGCAGCTCTGCCTGCCTTGCCTCAGATAATTTAACATCTTTCTTTCACCTAACTTCTAATCTTCAAAAGAATAATTTGGCTGAATATGACCAAAATTACTTGAACTTTTATGATTGGTTTGTTGACTGACAGTATGATAGCAAAAGCATATTTCTCTTATGAAACTAGACCAAAACCAAATTAAAAATCTATTTCCTTTGACAGGGATTTTTATCTCATTCTGCTGTTATTGGTATCAGCACTGTGTCATTTGAATCACCATGATTCAATAACTTTGAATTACGGATTACCAACACAGCGTATATCGTATAACAGAGAGCATCTTTGTACATTTATCTGCAGATGACTTCTGGGAAAAAGAATGATCCACTCAGCCAGTAATTTTTCAGTCTGAAAAACCTTTGGCATATAAACAGCTTTTAAAAAAATATTGATGTTGGAATGTATTCTTCTAAGCAGGTACACAACATTAAATGTAAACCTCATCACAGTGATGGAAACTGGTAAGGACTGGCTTTTTACATCTACGCAGTGACTATTTCTGGATTTGGATGTTTGTTGTCTGCATATAATTAGTTGGTTGTGTGAACAAGAAACATCTGTCTTATGATCCAACAAGATTATGCAAAATAGTTTGGATTAAAATCGTATTTAAATGAGGATGAGCTATTCAGAATTAAAAAACGCTGGAGACAGCTTTTTACTGAAAGTGCATAGAGTATCTTTATGTTGTCTAACAGCTTCTGAGACAAGACTTATCCAGGGTAATTAAAAAAATGTCTGGACATTTTTTAGTTTTGCCCACGTATAGGAGAGAAGATGGGGAAAACAAGGAAAAAATGTAGTAGAGAATGTCTGTACAGGTAGCACTGCCCAACAAAAGCATATTTTTTTTCCAAGCAATGCTAAGAAGCATAAGTATTCTAGGTTAAAGGAACTTCCACCCTCAGGCTGAACTTTTCCAAATAGAAGTGGATTTTGTCACCCCCTCACACAGAAAGTTAATTTCACCAATTTGTGCTAGACTACATTGTTTTGGCACTAATCTCAGGGTTTTTTTAAAGTTAGATATCTTATGTATAGACATCGACACTCCCATGGAATTCGAGAGAATATTAAACTGCCTGAAGTGGCTCAAAGGAAAAGCCAGGAGCTGAGGGGATTTGCACATTTTTATCTATATTTTTAATTGCAGAGGCATATTTAAACTGGTATGGAATATGAGAGTAGCATGCTTATATACCCTAAGTGGATTGTGATTATCAAACTACTAAACTAAAACCAAAATTCAGTATTCATGACTGAGGCAAATAGGGAATTTGTTTTTCCCCATGTGAAATAAATTTTTTGACAAGGAGGACAATAAAACAGAAAAATGATGCTACAATTGTGTCTGGTGCTACAGTTCAGTACAGTGGTTGTTTTATTTTGAAATTAAATTTAATTTATATTACTTTATAATTTATGGTACTACAGCAGATAAAGCATAAATCTATGATAGTCATCTATGAAAGTCAGTGATTCTGGCGACAGCATTCTGAATTTGGATATGTAGTAGTTCACATTTCAGTTACAACTAAGTTACAAAGAAATTCAACTGAACAAATCTGTAAATTTAATTTCGTTTTGGCATAATGTTTACAGTATATGATGACAAAGTTTCTGGGGAATATTGTGAAGCTATTGCATTACAATCATAGTATTTCTTTAAATAACAGTATTAAAGGATGGAAAAATGTTAAAAAAATGTTTTCTCTTAGTCTTACATACTGTACACAGCAGGCTGAACGGGAAAAGGAGTTATAGAAGGATTTCTTAGTGGATCTGGAGGAAAACACAACGTATTTGTCTGGAGGAAAATTCAGACTATATATCCTCTTTGCCTGCCTACAGGACTGAACACCTCATTTTGCTTCTGGGCTGGCTAGTGAGAAAAAACCCTAACATTTTTTCACTGGCTACATATATGTCTTATTAGCTCACTTTAGTTAACAAGAAAACATGTTTTGGTTTGAAATTCAGGTTAAGAAAACTAACTGTGATCTGTAACTGAAGAAAAAATGATGGTGTGCTCCTCAATGCCGTTTTTCTTCTAAATTTTCAGAGAACTGCGGTAGAATAAATCTATATCAAAGTCATTGAAGATTTTTTTATTCATTCCAGCTATATAAATACACTTTGACTGAAGAAATATGGGAGTATTTTTTTTTTATTTTAAAATAGATTACACTGCTCTTCAGATATACCAGATTTATGGCTGTGAAGCCTAAAATCCTCATTTTATTCACTTTACATCAAAAGTTGTCCCCACATTATTTTTCCTAGAAGAGACCTAGAGGAACATGTTTAATGAAAGAAAATAGAATAGATCAATCTCTGTGTTCATACAATCTCTTGTGTTTGTTCTGAAGCTTTAAATGTGTCAGTTACTGCTTTGTTTTTGAGACACCGCTCCTATAGAAAATCAATTGGCATTCCCTTCACATAGTCAGACAAGTTTTGAAGGGATGCATATTTGAAGTAACGTATTTCTACTTAGGGAAAAATAAAATATTCAGTATAAGTAATCCTGAGTCGCTTTCACTCTCTAGTCATGGGAAACACTGTAAATAAATACCAACTAGATCATCCTAACAAAGGTTTCATTCAGGACAGGCAATATCATGTAAAGTGTCCGAAAGATGGGTATTTAGAATTCGGCACTTCAGAGTTTAAAATATCTTATTGCTAACTCAAAAATATAATCTATTTGAATCTGAGAGGGTGGGGGGTTTTGGTTTTGGGTTTGGTTTGGTTCTCTGATTCGACAAATGGAAGAAAAAGTCATTTCTGCACAGGGAAAGGATGGGTAAGGAGGCTACTTCACTTAAAGTGCTTAGCTCATCTCTTAAAATTCTAAGCAATCATCATTCATCTGTCTGTGTCTGGCTCATATTCAAAACAGTACAAGCAATACCAGTCATGTCCAGTGATACCCAGCTGATATGGTGGATCAGGACATATAAATGAATCACCTACCTGATCTGCGTAGCAAAGGCTGATTTTCTTTGCTTCCTGGAGAATTGTGGTGTCTCAGAGTAAATGACTGCAATGCTTTCCGTGGACTTCTTTTCTTTGTCATACACTGTTATGAATGTTTTGAAGAAAACAATGTGTGCAATGTTGAGATAGAATGGAAATAAAGACAGTATGTATGAAAAAATAGCTTCACTTATTACTGAAAAGTGGCATCAAAAATGTGACTTAGGGAGAAAATGTTGCTGTCTACCAGCTTTCAGCTGTTGTAAAGCTAAACCAAAGTGTAACTTTAGAAGATTGTGGATGAAAAAGAAAATCCTATATGATTAGTTGAGAATTTTCAGAACTAATTTCCTAAAATGTGAGCAGGGTAGAAAACAGATGTTTTAAAAAGATCTTGCAAATTCATACACAGCCGTTGTTCAATCCTGGATACATCTTAATTCTTCATCTTTGCCTATATGGTTTCCTATAATGTGTATCTAGCTATTTCAACATGTACAGAAATGCTGACTTTAAAAGGCCTAATGATTTCACATTTTGTGTTATTCTTGGTGGAAATGGGATTCTTCTTTCAGCTACATGTTATGAGATGTTTGGACATGAAAAGTTTGCTCTGAAAAGGTCTAACAACTCGGTTTCCACACAAAAGATATATATTTCTCCCTCTCCTTAAAAAAAAAATCTTCAGTAAGTGAAGTGGGAAGTGAAATGAAGGCCATGAGCAGTATCAGAGAGCCTCGAAAGCAGCATATTTGAGTTTAGCCATAGGATGGGGAGCACCAGCTTGGATTTCAGGTACATGAAAATTTCATGCTAAACTAAATCCCAAAAGATATAATTTAATTTCTGGGAAATCATATAAAATCACTCAACTAAATGAAACTTTATTGAGACTGTGACTACATGTTCTTTCCATTTTGAAAGGTTTCCCATTTATTCCATTTAAATCCCTTGACCTGCCCTTTCATTTTAGCATTTTCAGCTACTATTTAGAAGATATCTGTTTTCTAGTTGCTTCTATATCTGTTTTCCCTGCCATAAAGTTAGTTTTGGGCAGGCATGAGGCAGAAACCCTCATTCTGTGTGCCAGCATCACCTTCTGGATTCTTCCATTCACATTAATTCTCTGCTGCACTTGGACTTTCCTCTTTCAAAATCGGAATGAACCAATTGTGATCCTCAGTGAGCTGTCATTACATTTGAGTGTCCTCTCTAAAAAAGCAATCATGCGTGCCATTCTGTAGTTCGCTGTTCTTTCCTTCATAGTGCTGTATATTTGTATTTTCTTACCAGCTATGACCTTACCAAGCGCCAGACTAGAAGGTATGTGGTATGGATTTTCTACACTGATTTAAGCTCCTGAGCTAGATTAATTGTGTTCTACATGCAGATAGGAAAGGTGCTCAAGAAACAGCTCTTTCTAATATATCAGTATTAATTATATCAAAAATATGTGCAGAGAAAAAGTTTATTAAAAGTTCTTCAATCCCAGAGTTAGTTTTTCACTAAAAATTCTGCCTTCCAACAGCCTTTTAAAGAGAATTTTCTCTCCTCTACTGAATACATTGGACATTAAAATATTTAATAAATGAAATGACTGCAAATATCAAATACTCATATTCTTCAGGAGTTATATCTGTGAAGCAACATTCAGTTATGTATGACTTAAATGTAATGAATCATCAGCTTACAGTACAAATTATTTTGTTTCCCTGTTGTTTGATTTGTATTACTACCAGTTTGTGAATATTTCTTATGTTCAGAGATTTAACAAATTGAGCAGATGTCATCAGAGTTGCTTTCTAAAAACCAGGAGGCAACCAAAATGAAGTTTCTGTGGCATAAGGTGTAGATGGAGAAATCCAACATGCACACAACAGGTATGATAGAGACTTGGCACATTGTACATTCTTTAATTTGCTGTCTTTCAAAAAAGTTAGCAAGTTCCAAGGTGAGAGCACCACATATTCATCACCTAAAGCTCAGTTGGTGCTTACCCCACACTATTTTCCGAGTCTGGTTCTTTAAAAGATTTAGATCTAAATACTGATCTGACTCTACTTAGTCAAGCAGATGCATTTCCTCACAGCTGGATCTGGCAGAGCTTCGGGCAATTTTCTGCTCCTGCTGTGCAAATACTTATTCCATTTCACTGTCACTTGTTCTGCCTCTTCAGAATAGAAATAATTCAAGTAGCAAAAGACCCTATCAAGCTATCATAGCAATTAGACTATATGTGTAAAAGCACAGAGGAAACCCCAGAACTCACTTATATTCTAAAGGAAAAAAGAAAGAAACATTGCAGATCTCCCAATCAATACCACAGAGCTCCTAAAGTCTTAACATCTCCCTTATATCTATTATCTTTTAATGAGTTCACTAGTAATTTCCATCACTCAATACTTACCTAATTTTGCTCTAAAACCATTTTATCACAATAGATTTTTTAAAACATGAGGGATTCAGCATATTTAGTAATAGTAAGAAATTGATAACAATTATTTAGATGAAATGTATTTTTGTTCAGCAAGAAGGTACAGCAAATCTTATAATTAATAAAATCTTGCCCATTTCAGGAACACCAGATTTTATTCCTTGAGGAAATAATTTCTTTTGAAAGATCTCAAGCAAACTGAAAGGAAAGGCGAAGGAAAACATAGAAATGAATAAAAACTAATTTTGATACTGTTGACTTTTAAAGTATTTCCCATCAGCTTTGCAGGAAACAGAACTGGTCATATGAGGATAACAGGATTTTGAAGAAATTATTAGTCTTTCTACTAAAATTTTAGGACTATTTCTTTTTTTCCATCATTTAATTTTTCAGTTATTTTGGGGCAAAAGAAAATCTTAACAAAATTCTGAAAGGAAAAATTTTACTCTAAATTTTACTCCTTGCTGCTATTTATTTGAGCCTTGCTGTCCATGCTGGCTTTTAAGTAATCAGTATAGATATGCTACATAAAATTATAAGGAGTAGGAAACAGTTGTGATATCAATGCTTGGACAAAAAATAGAGAACTCTAGAAATCCTCTTTTTTTCAGGGAAATTATTTCATGTAAATAGAATAGTAACCATTACATATGATACTATATTTTTAAAGAAAAAATGAAACTTTTCCAATATTTCTCACTTTACTATACTTTTATTACATCAGTATTTTTCTAATTGAATAGTCAAGTTAAAAAAAAAAAAATCTTGTCTTCCTAAGGAAAACCTGGAAGTGGGAATGAATAAAATTAAAAAACTTTAAAGGACTTTCCATGCTGTCTGAAACCATTTTTTAATAAAACCAGATTAAAAGGTGGTTATTTATTGTTAAGTCCGTCTGTTTTGACTTTTGCTCTGTACTTTTCCATTGTTCAAAGAAATAGCTCAAAAAGCTGCAGTGAAAAAGCCACGAGGTGCAGTAAAATGAAGAAAACAGCCTTATGAGGGGGGCAGTTACAACTTGGTTCACAGTTTGCTTTTCATAAGTACAGTAGGAGTTTGTTGTCAGCACTGAAGACTTTTTTGGGGAAGTGCAAAAGATGAAGTATGAAAGACTTTGATGGGGCCTCCGTGTGTTTATGGAGACAAAGTAAGGATACCCATAGCAGAATATCTTGAACTTGCAGTAACTGTCAAATTTTCAGCTTTTCTTTGTTTTCTGATGCCTTCTTGCTCAGAGTGAACTCAACAGTGAGCAAAGACATAGAGTAATATTAGGCGCTGTCTGCTCTGCCTGACCCATTGACTGCACTGATGGCTGTCTGAGTGACCAAAAAGTTAGTGCAGTACTTATCTCTACCAACACAAAAACAAACATAACTATTAGAAATTAGAAGGAAAATAATTATACATCTGCACAGAGCACCAAGTGCAAGAGGCCTCACAATCATGGTTAAAAGTGTGCTTAACTGATATTTCAGCCGGTATAATATGAATTGTATTTCAGTCTGAATAATGTTCTTTCATTACACACAGCAGAAACTCAACTTAAAATGTGCTAAACCATATTTCAGAGATTGCTTGTTTCAGAGCTGATGACAGATGCTGTTAAAAAATATTCTACTATGACTAAAATGTGAAGACAGTTGCTTTAAGTCACCAGAAAAATTAAGATGAACGTATTAAATAGTGAGAAAACTATAGCAACAGCAACAATTAAACATGACAACTCCTGCCAGAAGTCTCACATGGAACAAGCTGGAAACAATGTCAGAAGAGTCTTCTTTCCAAAAATGAGTAAATTCAGCTCCTAGCAGCAGTCATTTTATGTGATTTCAGAGGCCCTAGAGGATTCAGGATATTTGCAGAACATCTTGTATGCAGACTGCAAATCTGTTTGTTCTCCTGTCACCTTTTCCAACACCCTGCAATTTTGTCTGTGACATGTAATGGCTGAGTACAATACTGGTTTCTGAAAAAACCCTATCCTGTTTCCTAAGGGAAGATTTTCTCAAAAAAGGAAATAGACATACATTTTAACTCTTTCAGAGAGTGTTGATTTTTCTAATTTTCTAGACTCAAAATAGCATAACAGGAAATAAGGAAAATAAAAAGAGAAGAAATGCAGTTAAAACAAAAAAGTATTTGCAGGAATGAGTAGAAGAAACGTGAGTGCATTGGGTCTGTCTGGGATGGAGTTAGTTTTCCCCATAGCAGCTCTCACAGTGCTGTGCTTTGTGATTGTTGTTGGGAGGAAGTTGATAACACACCAATGTTCTGGCTACTGATGAGCAGTGCTGGCACGGTCCTCCACAAAGGCCAGCAGGCTTTGGGTGATCAAGAGCCTGGGAGGGGACATAGCCAGGATAGCTGGCCCAAACTGATGAAAGGGATACTCCATACTATAGGGCATCATGCTCAGCAATAAAAGCTAAGAGAAACAAGGAGAAGGGGTAGAGTAGGGTGGTTAAGATTATTTTTGGTTTCAGATTTTAACAATAACTTAAATTTCTGGTCAATTCTAACCTTTTTTTTCTCACAATCTCAAGGATCCAGAAATCTGCTGTTCACACTTAGTCCACAATTTACTGTTTTAATTTTGTTTTAGCTTTCTGCTCTGAACTGTAATCAAGCACAGATACTATGAAAAACAGGAAATGCCAAAGTAGATAACTTGACATCAAAAATCTTTTTTTTCCCCTGTATATCAACAATGTATCATTCTAGAAGCTCTCCAGCTGCCAAGAGAAATCTGCATTTTACCATCCAAAATTCATAAACAAGAACTTTCCAAGCCATGGGGCATTTTTGTATTTACCTACTGCTATGCACCTTTCGTATCCGAAATTACCTTCTCAAGATAACAGGCTCTGCTGTGGAAAGACCCTGCTTGGCTTTATGCTTTTACTGCTCATATGATGCTTTTTCTCTTTCTCCTATGTGTGATAACATCAGCCTGGTTCATGACCCCGCTGATCAGCTGTTGGACAGGGAGTCAGGTACCTCCCAGCAAAATTTCCAGACCTGTGGCATGAAGAGAGCCAAAAATTAACTCTGGCTGATGGATCTTGTTAAAAGCCTGTTCTTAAGCTCATTTAGACACCAGCCAGGCTTTAGTCAAGCTAAAGCAATTAAGAATTTATGGATGAATACTTCAAATGAATTTCACTTATTCCTCATGCTTTACAATATTTTAATGAGTTAGAAATTAGCTCATAGTCCTTGAAAATCAGTAACTGTGTTAAACTAGGCTGGAATATATACGATTCACTTCTAGCTGATAAAAGTATTACAGTTGGGAATATACTAATCATGTTTCTGGTATTATGGTAAGAATTGTATTAGAAAAACAAAATTAGTTTCTGCGGAATCATAGAAAAGCTGTTGTTTACATCCTTTGGAATTCATTTAGCTCTATGCTCTACAAGTAAATTTTAACTAAACAATATACTCAGTACACCATGCATAAGAGTTATGCTAACTCAGGAAATAAGGAATAAAACCGAATAACTGGAGTATTTAGCCAAAAGAAAAATGCAAAAAAACCCAGCCCAAGACTAAAAGAGAAAAACACCAACAGCTAAACATCTGCGAGGCATTTCATTTTCTATTTAAATGTGCTTCTGAACATTTACAATTACTAACCATTCAAACACTAGAAAATTGAGAGTGAATATGGTGCAAAATAAACCCTGACAGATATTAAATTTTTTTATGGCTAAGAAATTATAGCTTTCCTATACAAAATAAACTAATATTTTTCTCTTGAACTGACAGCTAGTTGAATTACAGAAGGAATGAATAATTGTCTTTTGATCACTATAAATCTGCAAATAATTTTGAATATATTTTCATTAAAAACCAGTTCATAATTGTTTAGTTGTTAACACAATGAATTTGATTTTTTTTAAAGTGCTTATTATTGGCTGAACTGTTCTCACTGACTTAACGAAAAATTTGAAAATTATCCTTTTAGACTTCCTAGACAAATCAATCCAAAATATAGTCCCATACTAGCCATGGTGAAGAAAATTAACTCTATCCCAGCCAGCTTACTAGAGACCATCTTTCAAATAGTGTATTAGCAAATTCTCAAAGGAGAGAAATATGTCTCAGAATCACAGCACCAGAGAATCCTGTATATCAGGAAGGACCTTTTGATAGTATCTAGTCTAATCCTTCTGCTCAATCAGAGCCAACTAGACCAGAACATCCAACATCAGGTCCAGTCAGGCAACATGATCTCATGTTTGACCAGTCTCATAACAGAACAGTGTTTTGTTGTGTTCAGATGTATTTTCATGTGTCTTAATTTGTTCCAGTTGCCTTTTTTCCTGTTACAAGACACCATTCAGAAGACCATGACTCCTTCTTCTTCATTCTCTCCCATAAAATATTTATATCCGTTGAAAATATCCCTTTAATGGAGCTTTCTATTCTTCAGGCTAAACAGTCCCTAGATTTGCAACCTCTATAAATAAAAGCAAATACATAACACAGAAGTAGCAGAGAATTTAAATTTTTTGAATATTTAAAGCTCTTAATAGCTCAATAGCCTTGGATGCAATGACACAAATATTGTGGAGTTTGGAATCCTGCTGAGTACGCTGAAGGTTAGTGCTAAGAAAAAGGCTTTGGATTTCAGAAGAACAAACTTCAGCTCTGGGAGGGATTCCATGGGAAACTTCCACAGAGAATAAAAGAGCAAGTGCATGCTGGGAGTTTTTCAAGAACACACTCCTGGAAGTACAAAAACAGTTCATCCCCTTTAGAAGTAAGGGAAGTAGCCAGAGCAAGTGACCCCTTCTGAGCTTCTGAGCCTGCTGAAAACCAGAAAACAGGTGCACCAGAGATGGAAATGTGGACAAATACCCATTGAGAACTCCAAGGGTGTAGCAGTGCGAAACTCCTAAACTCCATTTCCCAGCTACAGCAAGTTCCCACAGCCCCCTGCAGCCCCTCCTATTTTAATGTATGAGTCTATGTTTACATGTTACCCCTGTTCCATAGGCATTGTGTTCTGGAATATTCCCCTTCCCTCAGTGTCCCATTGGTTGTCTGTACTAATCCCTCCCTCCGTTCTATTCCCATTGGCTGTTCCCCTGTCGACCCCTCCCATGTTCCCTTTCCCTATTGGATTATGCCCTGCACGTCGCCTCCCTTTGTCCCAGTATAAAAATGCCTGTACTTCCTCTCTTTCTGGTCTTGCTGCTTCTGCCCTTTCAGAAGTTTAAACCTGCTGGAACCCAAGCAGCAGCCACCTCTCTCCTCCTTTGTCTCTGCCGGCGCGCCTCCCACCAGCCTGGGGGGAGCCCCTTCGAGTGAGGAAGCTGCGTTCCTGACTGCTTCTGTGTGTGTTCCCGCTGCGGTGAGGGCGTAGCAGCCAGACCTCGGGCTTCCTGCATCCAGGCTCACGTGCCCCCCCCACCCCCGAAGCAGCCAACCTGGCAAGCTGCTGAGGGCATTCCAGTGGCTGGCCGTGCAGCCACACAAGGGCATTGCCACGACATGCAGAGATGGGGTTAGAAAGGTAAAAGCTGACCTTGAGCTTGAGGCATTGACCACCTCCCTAGGAAGCCTGTTCCAGCATTTGGCCACCCTCTTGGTAAAGAAATGTTTCCTAATGTCCAGTCTAAACTTCCTCTGCTGCATCTTTGAACCATGCCCATGTGTTCTGTCACTAGATTCCAGGGAGATCAGTACCTCCATATCACCTGCTCAGGAAAGAGAGTATTGCAGACAGCAATGAGGTTCCCCCTCAGCCTTCTCTCCAAATGAGGCAAACCCAGAGTTCTCGGCCACTCCTTCTAGTCCTTGCACCAGCTTTGTTGCCTTTGCTGCTCTGGATGCATTCAAGGTTGTAATGACCTCTGAAGTCCTGCTTCTCTGGGCACATGAGAATCAAAACAGCTATGGTGTTTCCTTGAGCAGAGCTCTAACTCTCAATTTGATCCAAGACACTAATCAACGAATCAAAATCATAGCCCTAACTATGCCAGCAATGTATTTTGGACTGTATTGGATTGTAATTTTTTTTCATCATCTTGTTCAAAAAATGTCTTGATTTCTCCTTTTGGATAGTGTGACTAAAATTACCCTTAGCCTGCATTGTGATTTTTTTGTCTTCCTGCTTGGCTTATTTGCTTATTTCTTTCTTTTTATTTATTTAGTTAGTTAGTTACATAAAATGTTAATTTTCCTTTGTTAGAGACAATGGTTTCCAGGTACACGCATACATGTAAAAACCAATGATGATAATTGAAGCATAAGATACATACTCAAGAGGGTATTACATGTAGATTGCTCTAATGGTATCTGAAAGATGGGGGTTTGTGTTTTGAGACATGAAAAGTGAGAACTTTTGCATAATTGAAGGAAACAAGTTCTAAAATTTTCCATTAAACACTTAAACCTGACCATTTATTTCAGTAATTGTTGTAGTTCAAAGTTGAAAGCTATTCACAAGCATCCAGATTAAAAAATGATGATTCTTTAAAGACCTTTTAAAGCTGTTTGAAATATCAAATACCTTTGTGTAAGTATTTTTATATAAATTCAAATAATTCATATTATTAAGTTATTAAGTTTTAATGTCTATAATTTAGAACAAATTCCTCTCATTTTTTTCTGAATGTATGACCTTTTTCAACTTCAAGAGATCACATCCTATACACCCTATATATCCCATTTAATTAGATAAATCTGGGTTTTAAACCTATTGTACGTCAGTCATAGCAGCTGAGCATAGGTGGGTCAAAAAGTACCGTTCTGGAAGATCTCACTAAAAATCAATATTCAAGTAATGACTGCAAGAAAATATATTTAAAAGGGATTGATTTCACTTTTTCATTGTCTTGTCAGAGTTTGCAAGTTATTTTTACCTAGCTAGAAAAGACAACATGCAGGCTCATAAAATATGTATGGAGCCATCCTCAGATGACAAAGGTAAGGAGGCTGGAGAATCATTGAGAAAGTCTGTCTCCTGAATATCTCTGCTCTGTGTGGCAGGATGGCAGTGCCCACGCACCGCTCACTCGGGGCGCTGGTGTGACTCATCACTGATGGAAGGAATACTTATGCAGCTTCTTGCCCTTGCACACTTTTATTTTATCATTTTTCTTTTTCTGTTGATGTGTTGATTCCTTAAGGGTGACAGACACTGGCCCCACTAGTTTTAGAGAGAAAGAATAAACCTCATTAAGTTGTGCCTACAGTAGCAACTTGGCTCAGAGCAGAGCTTGGTTTTGAAGCCCTAACAGTCTATATTTACTAGGGACAGGGCTGAGTCCTCAGGGTTGTTTTAATGCAGAAGAACTAGATTCTCTCCATGGGGAACTAAACTGAGAGCTGTGCTCCAGAAGGCTCTGAGCCAGTGTGACTCATGCTCCCCCAAGAGCCTCTGAAGTGTGCAGCAGACAGCTCCTGATCGATCTAGATGGCTCACAACAACCTGGAACGTTTCTAAAGCAATATAGAGGGAGAGAGGCTGTGAAAGTCTTTCTGCTTGCCCTCTACTGCCAGACTTCAGCTCATTTTTCTGACTCTGCTGGTCCTCTCTCATGCGTCTCTCACCCTTTTTCAGGATCCTATTTCTGCGGTTGTCTGAACTCATTATTTTGCTTTCTCTCCCCGATCTCACTGAACATCTTAATGTTCAGATGAACTTTTAATAACATTTTAAATCATTAGGGTTTTTTCCGTATGTTTCTGTCGTGTTGATGCTATTCACTTCATCATTCAGAAAATTCTAGGGAAAGGAGCCTTTGGCAGTATCACAGGTTGACTGTTTCCAGGTACACAGCACAGAACTCAGCACAATGATGGCAGCGTCCTTGAAATCATGCTTTGAAGGTATGCACTTGTTCCTAGAGGAAGTCTTTGGCTGGAGGCATAACTCTCCTTCACACTCCTGAAGTGACTTGCCAGGGCTGGAAAACATGAGAAACCAGAGGAGTATGCAGCCCTGTCTCTGCAGAAGACACCTGCAAAGCTGCATTTTACAACCATTCCTGCAATGTTTGTGCCAGCAGCACTCTTTCTGCACCCTCTGTTATACATAAGCATGACCAAGCATTTAGAGATAAACACAGACAGGACTGCAGTTCTTGTACAGGCATCACATACACAAATATGTATATACTCATGTAAGAATGAACAGTGCAAACGGCCCGATTCGTCTCTGTCTTGCAGGCTGATGAGATTCAGAGCTCACCAGGAGGTTTTATTTGAGCCTCTCTGGTAGCTGTCTGAAAAGCATGGTCCCTTCAGTGTCCAGCCCCTAAACCCCTAAGCCTAAAACTCCAGCTAGTCCAACTTGAAGTCTGTTAGTGTCACACACAAACACACACGTGCGCACATACACATGCACAAAAGTGTCTCCAGTATTTGGTCCACAAATCTTGTCCTACTCTCCCAGTTAATGTGGCTGGAAGCACCACAAATGTCAGACATAAAGAGATGAGAACAATCACACTGAAAAATAGAGTTGATCAGGTGCAGAACTTGATCAGACAATTGTTCTGCTCAGTGTCTGGTCAGACGGTCCTATAAAAAAAAAGAAACAACCAAAAAGAAAGAGTGCAGTTGTCTGTGGAGTTAGCAGAACACTGAGCACCTTGCCGGTTGACAGGAATTTGAGTGTCTGTAAAGCAGACTAACAGAGGCGCAGGATGCTCTGTGGAAGTGGCGGGAGCTGCTAAAATGCTTTCTGGAGACCTTCTGCCTCTTTAGTGCTGCAAAACTCTGCTCCCAGGCAGAAGCTGGTAAGCCAGATGTGGGAGGAAAAAGTAACTTAGATGATGAGAGGGTTGATTTCCATAACTCCAGGGTCTAATCAGCCAGCTCTCTTCTGCCTGCTTCTTCCATAACCTTTATCAATTTTTCTCCCTCTTGAGCTGCAGCTGCTACTCGCAAAGTTCCAATGATGCTTCCTTCCTTTTCTCCTACTCCCTGGGAGCTCTTCAGTGAGCAACAAGCAAATATTTTCTTCTCACTTTCTTCTCCCCTTCCTCATAAGCTGAATGTAGAATCAATCACATTCCCTGCCTACTCCGAGACTTAACTATCCTCACCAAGGTGCAAGAACAGAATGCACACTACAGGAGAAGGGCTGTTTCCCAAAGCATGTGCAGGTAGCAGCCAAAGCCATAATCTAGTGAACAGGAAAGGTCAAAGAGAGCTTCAAAAGCCTGAGGAGACATGATGAAAATAATCACATATACCTTGAAGGTACTTTGGTGTAAGAGTGAGGGGGGAAAGCAGGCAAACTTTAAAGAGAGAAGGAGAGTATGACATCACTCCTTCATTCCCACTCTTTTTTCTTTTATCCTTGGAAAGCCATGTTTTTCATTTTTTCATTGCAGTTACTACTTCACAGTAGAAAAGGCATTGATATTTAAGCATATTCCTTCTGACACACTCAGTTCATTCCTAGATATATATTCATAATATTCAATAACCAGGGAGCGCAAATTATTCTTGCTTCAAGAACCACACTTTCATGTGATCCATGTTCTCACAGAGGTTTTGGAGGCCTACCTGCTAGAAATGGTTCAGTGTGGATTGAGGGGCTCTCTAGAGTGCTTGCAATGTTTAGCAGAGGAGCAGTGGATTAATGTGAATTCAACTTTGGGGCATGCTGTCTGGCAACCTGCTTTCCATCATTTTGGGGGAAAAGGGCCCAGCTGGAGTAAGTATGCCATGTGTGGATAGTCTTATGACTCACCAACGTGGGAGTAGGCATGCAGGAATATGCAGGTTATCCACAAACGTCTTCATTGTGAATCAGCCTACTTCTTCTTAAGAGAAAATACCAGTGCTTGCTATTAATCTTAATAGAGCACAATGCAGGAGCTGTTACTTCTGGATCTCTCAGTTTTAGAGAAATGACCTGCCCCGAGCAAGGTGATTCTATTTCCCTTGTGATGATTTTTCTTCAGTCACTAAGAAATGGCAGAAACCTCTCCAGCATTACGCGTGAGTTTGAAGAGGTCCCTTTTCAACTAAAATAAGAGTTTCTAAGCATCTGTTCTCTAAGTGAAGAAAGGAAAACTGTGTTCTGTATTGATATTAAGTGATTCTACATGCAAGTGCACCTGCAGTAAAATCATGGATAACTGGCAAAGTAGCAGCAAAGAAAAAACTGAGAGGGGGAGAAACATTGTTTATGTCTTAATGTTGACAACTAAATGACCAGAACTCTATGTATTAGCAATTTATGTCACATGAATAAGAGTATAAGCCTGATTCACATAGAGCAATTAAAAATATTTCATTAATGATAACTGAGGACTTAATTCAGTCTCTGCAACATGCAGCAATTTTTCAATGAAGTTTTGCCTTTAAAAGTTTGATTCCTTCCATCATTCTTGTTCTGTTTTTCCTCAGATCTGAAAAAACCTTTACATTTTTTCACTTTATATTGAAGGAAACTGAAAGTCATGGTTGCCTTTTATCTAAACTGGGTTAAAAATACAGTGTTTCTGTGTTTTGATAGTGAACTGGATGCATTCACTCCTAGTGTCTGAGGAGCCAAGATTCCATTCAGTTTTAAAATGCAGAAGTGGTGTGGTTTTGTGATGTAAAAACCTACATTTCCCTCTCCTATTGAGCCATCTTGTGGTTAATAATTGTAATGTACTTTCGAATACACATCTAACATGATGGGAGAGGGTCTGCCCAGTGTTACTCCAGTGTTACATTAATGAGAGTTACTTTCTTATATTTTTGGATGTTAAAACAAAAGGTTTCTTGGAGCATAAAAGAGACATAGTAGTATGATACATGTAAATATAAAATAATGTGTAAAATATGAAGAGGAAATGGAAAGGACACCGCCCACCAGTCAAGGTAAACAACAAAAGACATTTCTTCCTTGTACTACATGTATGCTGTATTATACAGATCACACAAAAGAGAAAGTGACAAGTGAATGCAGCTGTATTACATTACTAATAGGGGTTCAGTGAAAGAACATTATAGGGAACAGTAAAACCATGGAAAAATTTCCATTAGAAAAGAGGCAGGTCATGCTGTGGAACATCTTAGAGCAAAAGTGAGTAATTCAGTTATTAGTCAGAATTGAATGAGTCTCATTTTTTGTACTAGTGACTCTGTTTAATGGTTGAGCTCCGTGTAACTGCATGCATTGGGAAGCAGTTCTTTTACAGATTTTGTAAGCCTTTGACAACATTGGAAACCCATGTGATATCTGGCATAAAATGGATCAGTGGCAATCCTCTGAGGGGAAGAACAGACCAGTGAATAGATTCTCTAGGAGCTGCCTGGGACAGCAGAAATGAAAAAGAAAAGTTTAAAACATTTCACCCTGTATTCTCCACTAAAGGAACCTTACTGAAAGACAGGTCACTATAAGGTAATCCTAATATTGACAGCAGTTTCTTTGGAGTCCTTGATGATTTACAATTTCTTGCTTAATTTTGTGAAGGGATGCTGACTAGGCAGCTATTGAAGGTATTCAACATCCAAGATAAAAATTTAATATGCATGATTTATACTATTAAGAAGGAAAAAAAAATCCAAGAGGAAAGATGCAAACATTGGAAGACTTGTGCCTTACAGAACAGCAAATCTGGCTGGTTAAGTGGGAGCCTGCTAAGGAGCTCAAGTGACTTGAAGGAATATTACTGGTACATCAAGAGTTCGTCTTGACAAATTAGTAAGAATTTACTGAGAAAAGGAAGTCACTGAATTCAAACTGAAGTTTATGAAGGTTGAAGGTGTTCTGATTGTAAAATGTGGTAGGAAATCTGTAACACTCCTAGTAAAGAGGCCTGATAAAATACTCAGAACTAAAGACAAACAAATCAACACAAACCAGGTCACTTTGATATGAGTGTGTGTGTTCATGGACATGTTCATGAGTGTGTGAGGCTTCACAAGCACTAACAAAATGTCACATTGACCAAGAAGACAGCTACGTTTTTAAGGTGGGGACAAGACTGAGTCAATCTGAAAAGCAAAATGGAGATTTATTAATGGATGCTAATGTCTGTGGCAGATCATTACTGGTATTGCTAATATTGTAAGGATCTGGGTGTGTTTGGTCTGGAGAAGAGGAAGCTCTGGGGAGACCTCATTGCCCTCTACAACTGCTTGAACGGAGGGTGTAGGTGGGGATAGCCTCTTCTACCGTGTCTCAAGTGAAAGCATAAGAGGGAGTGGCCATAAGCTGAACCAGGAGAGCTTCAGATTAGATACTAGAAAAAGAATTTTCACTGTAAAAGTGGTCAGGAGCTGGAAAAAGTTGCCCCTCCATGGAGGTGGTGGAGTCACCATCTCTGTAGTAGCTCAAAAGGCATCTGGTTGTGGCATGTGGGAGTGTGGTTTAGGGGTGATTACACTGGTACTGTGTTGGTGGTTGGAAGGGATGATCTTTAAGATCTCTTCCAAAGCTAAAGATTCTGTGATTCTATGATTTGCTATCACATATGAGTGTGTGCATTTGTGCATTGCTGTGGAGGGCTTCATCAGCAAATCAGCAAGAATCCATTCCTGCAGGCAAGCCACATAACTCATCACTGCTTCAGAGGAGCCAATAGCTTCATTTTTTACAGTTATTTGTGTTTCTTTAGGGTGTTTTACAGGTATAGAAAGCAAGTGTAGTAATTAATTTAATTTAAAAAGAAAAAGTTGGAAATGGGAATGACTTACAGCTTTTTTTCTGCAATTACAAAAGGATTTAGAAAACAGAATCTAAGAATATGTTCGAATGTGACATTGAATGACTGGTTTTGATAGATATGTATTTGCATACAGCTGGAATACTCTGTGTGCTAATGCAGAATTAGTCGCCTTCTCCTGTGTTAGGAAAATACCCAAACACTGTTGTTATTTCACAGATATCTGTCCTTCAAAGATTAAAATAATATGCTAAAAGTGAGGGTGAAGTGCAGGAAGGCTCAGAAACAGGGTAAAAAAATTAAAAACTTCTTTTAAAAAATGCGCAGTTCTCCAGATCATACTTGACAAAAGGCATAAGAGGACACTTATGGCTCCAGTGAAATGACCAGAGAGCACTTAAAAAGACACAGATGGTGTAGGATGTATTTCCTTAAAATTACCTAATAAAGCATATGAAGAAAATCCTCACTTCATGAAAATTTATAGAAAATTTTAGTAATATTTTAATGCAGATGTAAAACTGATTCAGCACAAATTAAATTGACTAGAAAAAAAAGAACAGTGAAATCTGTGGAAGTTTAAGATCAATATATTAACAAAAAAACGCGGGGTTGGACAAAGAATGATCACTTTCTTGATGAAAATTTCTGTAGCCGGGCAGAAAGTGTCTTTGTTTCATTGTCGCCTGTTATAAGGTTCAATAATCAATTTGATAACGGATGGAGCAAATTTTGGTACTTTGAGAA
>VWZW01003142.1:0-36953 GCA_013397115.1 Edolisoma coerulescens | reverse complement strand
GACCGCCCGGGCCCCGCAGCGCCGCGCGGCGCCGGGAGCGCGGGGGATGCGCCTCCGCGGGCTTCGGCTCCATCCCTCCGGCCGGGCTCGCGGCTCCTAGTCCCCAGATAATTCTAAACAAGCGGCTAACAGCTAGAAGAAATGCAAAATCCCAAACTTACTAAGTCTTAAAGCAGATTCCGAAAAACACGTGGTAGGGAATCACAACTCAACAGAAAAGCAGAAACCATACAACCCCTTTTGCCCCATACAACCCCGCTTTACCACAAGCTCAAAGAACCTTTATGTAGTTTTCCATACCTTTTTTTCCATTTTTTAATTGTGGCATTTCAGGTGACATTCTAGGCAGACAAGCCCAAAAATGCTGCAAGAAAACTTTAACAACACTGTATTCCAAGTCAGCGCAAGAAATTTGCAGCCTCATGAAAAAAAACTCCAAAACTAACTCCAAAACTAGCTTGGGATAGATGCTCAGTAAATTCTTTGGAAGTTTTTACCTTGTAATTACACGGTGCAATATCTATCTTTTGGGTCACTGGTGCAACACACACGTTTTACAACCAAAATGATAATGGACTAAACTGTGAAGTGTATTCAGTGGGATAACTGAAGCAAAATAATTTTAATTCTAGAGCTTCTCATGATGTCTCAGCATAAGTAATACTGTATATTTTTGAGTCTTCCTCAAGATTCATAAAATCTGATGTCTAAAAATAACTGAAATGGAAATATTATTGTTTTCATTAGTACTACAGATTTGTCATTAAACAGTGTTTAATAAAACATCTTAATGCCCACCAGTCATGCTAAGTAACCAGAAATTTCTCACTTAACAGAGTCCAAAATGATTGACCATTGCTGTGTTATAGTATAACATCCTAATTGGAAGCCTCTCTGCAGAAGTACAAAGTTGAGCACCACAGGTTTATTCTGTTTCAGAGAATACACGTGGGATTTTATATTTACACTGTACAAAACTGAATTTTACAGAACTGGGCTAGGTTTCTCAAGAGAATACACTCTCTTACAAGATTTTTAGCACAGCTGACTTTTCTAGTAAAAACTCAATTAATATTTAAAAACAAACAAACAAACAAACCCAAACCACAAAATTCAAGCCTTTCCTGTGGGACTTGACTAAAGCAAGAATTAAAGTCTCAGTAAACTGAAAAGCTGCTGAAAAGCTACCATCATTTGGTAGTCCAAAAAGGTTTTGATATAGGTCTAAGAGAGGGGTAACTCTGGAAATAGAACACGAGACCTGCACAATCCCTTCCTCCAAGTAAGTTCTTGAAGATTCATAGCACACTGTCTGCCTCTTAGTCACCATTAGTCATCCTCTTAGTCACCCCTTTTCCTCTTATGAATAAAGAAAATGATGTGTCCTGGAACTATTTGAGAGTTGTAGGAATTTCGTCATTCTTTTGGTCTCAGGAACAGAACCTCTCACATCTCTTTTGGGTGAGAGGAAAGGGAACTGATGCCTCAGAGTAGCTGCAGTGTTTTCTAAAACATTGAGCTTTAAGGTCCTGCAGCATTTGACTGGGCTAGCAGAACTGAAGCCCCTGCAGAGCCACACACCTTCACCCTGTGGGGAGGCTGAGAGAAAAGCAGCACATTTCTTTCTGGAAGCATAAACTGTGAATTCCCATGGAGGACGACAGCTCGCAGGGGGAAAAATACTTGAAAACAAGCCTTCTTTCCAGTGTAAATGAAACAAATAAGCATGTCATCAAATTTGGAAATGTTGTAAAGTGTATTCTGAAATGTCTCACATATTGACTAGTCCAGTCTTCGGTTATCAAATCTTGCCCTGTAAAATCTGTTCACTTTATTCTACAAGAGAGCTATAAATCCAGAGATCATTTAGAAAAAGTCATCCTTTTTTAATGACTGTTGCCAGATTATTCTTTCAGGTTTTCTTCTTTTTCTCTCTCCCTCTCTCTCTTTAAACTGTTTTAGGGTTTTAACTTTGTCATAAAGTAATAAAAAGAAGCCAAGAAAAACTTATTTTCTTATTTGAAGAGGAATGATCTTTTTCTGTACAAGAGCATTCATACGACTGGGGAAGATTCATGGATTTTTACACTAACAACTATAGCATTTTAAACCCTATTTTTCATAATGTTAATTTTACTAATTTCAATAGGATGTAATTACTTTTAATATAGATTTCCCATACATACCCTAACTTCATCATATGCTTCTCTGCGAGCACATTAAGTCCAAGACGAAGTCAACACAGCAGTAAAATGAGAAAGCCAAAAAACCATCAAATGTTTCAGTATTTCAAGGTTCAAAAAAGACCAATTTTTTTACTAGCTGAACTTATGCTAGAAACCAAGTGTTCTGCTCAACACATGCACATGTGCACACAAAATTACCCAGTTCTCCTAGTAAATGAAGAAAGAAAGAAGTAATTGCTTTCCTTCTTCAAGGAAGATTGACAAAATGCAAAAAAAAAATACATTTGCAAAATCTACTGCCAGTTGGATTTGCTTAGAATTCTTTGCCTCAGATTCGCTGCTTCAGGTAGAGATTTACCTTAAATTGAGCCTGAAGACAATAAGTAAAGAATTATTAATAGAACTTGTAAGATTTTGTGGTTTGTTTTTTTTTTTTTTTTTGGGTTTTTTTTTCAGGTAAAAGGGGAGCAAAAGTTTTAAGAACATCTTCATCTAATGATTATGGAAGATAATTTTTCTGCCAGAGATGGGAAATGTTCTCAGACATTCCTGTTTTGGAGTGAGAGCTGAAAATTTTTCCACAGCTCCCTGTCTTTGTAAGGGAGTAAATAGTCCCGGCAAACATGCCATACAGGATTTCATTATCAGTCATTGCCATTCCCTCCCACCAGAACCCTTGCATTTCACTTTCAGTAGCTAACGTTTATCAGACCAAAAGGTCTCCAGAAACAACTGACTGGAGCACTTGGAAGTTAGGAAAACCTGTTTAAATCAAGCAGCAAGAGACTTAGAAGTAAATGCCACAAATGCCTTATATAAGTGATTCCATGGGGCTCCTATGTAAATCATGTTCATAAACCATCCAGCCTTGAAACATCTCCCCTTGGTTGTATTTTCTGCAACATGAAATCCAGCTGGTTTACCCTGATCACTCCTACTAGGTCAAGCCTCACAAGCAACACCCAAGCCAAAACAGGGAGAGATACCTGTTTGGGCTCAGGTGCCAACCAGCTTAGCCTCAGAAGGTGTCTTTAGCAACTTTGTCGGCATCTTTAGTTTTAGGGGCAGATATAAGTTTTGAAGATCAGTGTTTAAGCAGTGGTGATTGAGGTAATCCCATGCAGTGCTGAGATTTGGAAGTCCCTGGCTGGCTGTAGCTGTAACTGATCATCTGAGATTTGCAAAATTTATCCTAAATCTGATACTTATTTTTCCAAAAATATACAATCCAGCTTGTTACAGTAATTAATGAAGTTACTCCTTTTAATTACACAGAACCCCACTTCACAGAAATAAAATGCAGTTGATTTCCCACATAACTGGTGTGCTTTCCATTGCATAATGTGCAGACTAAGACACCCTGTTTCGCTCTTTTACCCACCTTTACTCTTTCCTTTTTCATCTGGCTTCTACCTCCACATCCAAAAAAGCACACAACCAACAACCTAGTGCCAGGTTTTTCCCATATATGAACACCTTTCTCTTCCAAATAGCAATGTAAGATTCATATTAGATCTAATGTGGGACTGATTTGAGTTGTAGCCTCAAAGCTGAACACTTATATTCGAAAGCCCAAATTCAGCATTTTCTTTTTCTTTGCCCCAGCTGGTTGTAAAGGCCTTTCTTAGGATATTGCACTGCTTGGGACTCGGACTCTTTCCCTCAGACGAGGTTTATTAAATCAAACTACATTTACTCATTTGTAATTCCATCCCTTTAATCTTCAAAAAATATTTCTCTGAGGCTTTCCTTTGATTCCTATCAAAAGGTGTGGTCTATTCCGCTTAAAAAATGGAACAGTGAAATAGATGGTAAGAGCAGGAAGACATAACCATCGTCACTCTACTTTAAGATGAGGGCAGACCTTTCTGGTTATTAAGTCAGAGCGAAAAAATAGCTTTTAGAGAGTTTAAATTAAAAAAAAAAATCTACTTGAATGAATTCCAGGGAAGATAAGAGAAGTACAAATGATATATTCCATTATAAACCTTGTAATAACTTAAAATTGATTAGTGTTTGAAGACTGATGGATAGCTACAAAGCATTAGTATTATAAAGCAAAGTGCAATTTTTGATATCATGCAACTACTTCAAGATCTCTAATTTCTCCCTCTTTTACAATATTCATAGCAGAAATAAAGAGATATCTGTCATTCATGAGAAATGAGTCTAGTTCTGAAAACTATATTGTTAGTCATACCAAGTTTTAATAGAAAAACTGAAATAATGATTTGGAAATAGAGGGAATCAAGATCAGAAGGAATGGTTCAGACAAGCAAGCACAGGAGGTCTCTATCTGCTTAGAATCTCAATTACAGTAGGTCAGTCAAAGGGAGTTCAGCTGCAAATATGAAACTTAAGATGAATATGTTCAATGACATATGGGAGAAAAAGACCATATAGGTAAATCACAATTTAGTCATGAATTCCTGAGCAGACTATTTAGTTTCCTCCTTACATTTTTCCCTACCTGGTGTGTAAGAATTTATAGGGCAGTAGTTAGAATTTGGGCCATGGGAAATGGTTGCTGGCTTTAAAGAATAAGGCACAGCTTCAGAAAATGTGTGTGATCTCAAGTTATCTTCTACCAAACAATGAATAAAATATTGCATTAGAATAATAGAATTTAAAATCCAATTTTGAACTCAAGGCAATTCCATTTAGAAGAACATTCTTTACCTGATTGCAGTGTTTTAACAAAGCCAGCACAATTTAGGATGGTAGTCAAACTATTTCATTAAAATCCAATTCCACAAATATGACCATCTTCTTTCTACTTCTTATTTTTCCGTAGAAATAAATTTCTAAATAATTAAATCACCTTTCCTGAGTTGAATTTTCAGATTATGGCAAAGCTTACCTTCTCTTTAGGCATCTATCAGGCTTCAGATAGTTACAAGGATGGTCAGATTGATAGATAGGGACAGGTCTCTGACATACAACGTGATTAAAGTGAACATGACAAGGCCTCTTGAGAACCAAAATGTAACAGGGTAATGCACTGTACCTGTTGAAATTATGTAAGGATGTGTGGTGACAACACAGATGCTAAGGTCACTGCGTATTATGAAAACATCCTCCCCCATGCAGACCTCAGACACAGTTTTCCTTTCTCTTATATCCTTAAAGTGCTGGGAAAATAATTGACTTCATTTAAGTTTCCTGGCAGGAAATGAGCAAATTCATTTAAGAAGAGAAGCAAATTACGAATGATTTCTGACTGGTATTTTTGTAAAGCTCTCAGTAGCAAACTTGGACTTGACAGATTTCCGATGGAGCTGCAGCAACGTGGATAAGGACAGAGAGGAATTTGGCTGACCTGTAAATAGTTACCACTGATAACCACTGATACCATTTTAGGTGGTATATGAGACAACCAGGAGAGTTTGCATGCTTCAGATGAGGCAATGAACGATGAATGTACTGTACTTTTAGGGTTTGAAAAAGACCTGTGAGCATTTAAGATTGGGTGGACAGACTGAAAAGGTGTCCCTTGAATTTTCTTGTTCTATATTGCATTCAGGCAACATAGAAGAATAGTTTCAAAATCTAAACTTAAGGAAAATAACCTGCTAGTAGATAGATTGCCATCTTTTTCTGTCATTTGCAAGGGACTTGTTTCTTTCAAAGGCAAAGAGAACCAAATTCCAAATGGACGTCTAGCCATTTAGAAAATGCCATCCAACACCTCCAGGAATTTCTAGTGATCTGTGGTATAGAAGGCAGTTTATCCAAAGCAATAATGACAGCATTTTTTCTAATGTCTCATTGTACACATGAACTGCATATTTTAGACATGGGCTATAGTGCTACTATCAATTCCAAACATTATATTCAGAGTTGGAATAATTTTTGAAAAGTTGATGGAATAAGCTGTTACTCTAGCCAGTAAAATGGTCACGGGGAAGGAGAGTTATGAATGTGGAAATCAAAATTCTGTTACAGATGACTAATGCTTAGCTATGCACCAGTTGGATAAAAATCAACAAACTTCAGGATATGTTGCAGATGAAGAAAGCAATTATTTCTCAGCAGAAATTGGTTTTGACAGATGCCATAATATGCAGGTAACATTAAAAACTGGTGAATAATTTAAATGGCAATCTAGACAACATCTAAATAGATTTTAAAATTGAAAATTTATATAGAAAATGTACAGTTTATTTAATTTTTCATCATGCATCTTCAAAAATAACAGTAATAGTCCTAACATGACCTTAGCAGAAATAAAAAATTGCTTATGGGAAAAAATTGTAATTCACTCATTAATTCTGAAGCCTTGCCGTAATAAATTGAATTACATAACAGACATCAGTGCAGTCTTGCATGATTTAGTTTCTTGAAGTGTGATGTAATCTATCTTTTTAAGTGTTTTTGAACATGAAAGAGGAAGTTCTTAGGAGTATAAGGATTTTATACTGGAATAGAGCAAGAATGTCTCTACTCCAGAAGTCTCCTTTGAACAGACGCCACCCAGAAACTTCAGTGGGAACATTAACCTTCACATGATGCATAGAATTGTCTAAATCTGTATCCTCAAAATAAATTTTTTTCTTGATTCTAAATGGTGATCACTTTATTTCCCAAGGTATTAGCATTGATTGATGTTTTGTATTGTTTGGTCTTACTTAAAGCTTAATTGAAGGGAGAAGACACATTTATCGCTATTAACACTGTTTATATTCTCATCTTAATTTCTCCAATATAATTCCAAAGTAACTTCCTGAATATGAATGTATTGCTCTGCTTCGCAATTGATGCAAATGGATCTGAAGTCAAGGGTCTTGATTTGAAACTTTTATTAAGATTTAATCCACCTCAAGAGTAAAGGCAAAATTATAAAGCAGTTAATACCAGCACCAGTGGACATTACATTTTATGTTTTATTTAGACAGTACCTTTGATCTAAAGCACAAGGAAATGACAAATGGGGAGCAAACAGAGAAACAGAAGTGGTAAAAAAACAAGGAAGTAGGAACAAGTTATCAAGTTCTTGCACAGAAGGGGATCAAAGAAGAACCATCAGGTGGTCATTAAAACCTGTGCTAAAGCAGTGCTAAAACAAGTAAGAGAGAGACTTAATATAAAAGTGCAGGATGAAGTTAGGAGAATCACCTGGAAAACATCCTCCTTAGGAAAAGATCCCTTTGTGGAGAGCAGCAGTACTCAGAACATAGCAAATGTTTAATTTGTTCCCAAAATTCATTAAATAATTTTATTTATTCAGCGCTGCCATTGGTTAGTAAAAGGCAAATCTTACATTGCCAGACAGAAGTAATTCTCTTGTTTGGGAGGAATATTTGTAAACCGAATGTTTGCATCTTAAACACGGTGTTTGCATGAAGACATGAGCATTAAATACTGACAAGACAAGTAAAATACTGAATTTCTAGAATATTAGAGTAAAAGAATCTGCCATTCTCCATTACTATACCTGCAAGTTATCAGTGGCAACTATCAGGGAGAAGTTGTCAATCAACTCTATTGCGAGGATGAAAGAGTAGATGGTACAGTTTAATTTTATTATGGAAATTGATTTGCATCTTTTATATGTCTTGATTGAAAACTTTCCAGGTAATGGCATTGAAGAATACTCATAAAACTGCCATGACTGTGGTAATAACTATTATTATGATCGAATTTAATAATAAAAAAACCTGCCTGCAAGATGGGCAATATGAATAATTCATGTACAGTGTTGCTTAAAATGTGATAGAGAGAAAAAGACTTGTAGGAAAATTCTTAATGTATCCAGACAGGGATGATAATTGGTTTTTGCAACTAAATGAGTACTTCATGTACAAGACAGCACTAACAAGGCAGGAGAAGAAATTTACACATTGGGGAGACAATTTCATTTATCTGGTTACAGCAGGATAAGTGGAATAAATGGTTTTTCTTAAAGGAATTGACAGAAAATGCATATCCTTATAATAATTAGTTTTGTTTACAACTAGAGAACAACAGAACAGGAGACACAATAGCATCTTTTCAATATGTAACAACATATGTAGCATATGCTTATGTAGGCCTTACTTATGCCATTAATCAACTACCTGCAAACACTGACCAGATCTCTTCCAGTGCTGCCTTTTAGTTGCAAGCATAAAAAGCAGACCAGCATATGGAGAATTGTTTCACAGTTGCACTTTATTTAATTTTGTTTGATTCCTTTTAAGTATACAGTAACAGATAAGCTTCTGTTTCCTGCTTTTATTGCCTACCATCTGGTGGGAAAAGCATGGAACAGCAGAAAAAGTGACAGGTGACTAAGAATATTTTAGTGGAAGGGTCTGAAGTTACAGTGGGTAAGAGTTCATCAAGGATAACAACTTCAGGAACAGAAAGCCATACAAGAACTCATCTCTTTACTCTTGTCCAAAGGCAATTATTAAGTTTGAAAATTGTCATCTCACTTGTTGATATAAGTTGAATTTCTTATATACCACCTTCTCAAATTATTAAAAACAAATGAAACCGAAGCTTCCCCCTCCAAAATTCATAGGAAAAGCCATTTACAATAACATACCAAAAGCAGTTAAGTAAACTGAAAAAAACTTGGGGATTGGATTTAGTCAAAATCCCTGTAAATACATTGTGCTTTACCCATTTCTAATTCTCTCTTACTTGAACCTGAGATCAATCCTCTTAGTTCTGGCTTGCCACCAGGATCTCTGATCAATGTTGATAAAACAAAATGACAATAAAGAAAGCTTTGAAAGCTACTGTGAGAACGGTGGGAAAACAACACGAAATGAAACAAAACTGTATTCTTTTGTTATGACTATGGCCTGTGCCTCTGTGTGTTTGTTTATGGTGGATTACTTTCTATGGAGATTAGATCTAAAGGGAGTTACACTTGAGAAGTTACACAGTAATCTAGCTAAGAGGCATCTCAATAAGTACTAAAATACAGTTGCTTATTTAGTATATCTGTGCTTGCTTTGCCAAGACTAAGATCTTGAAATGATAAACCCCCAGACCCCCTTTGTCAGTTAAAAAATCTGCCCCACGATGTAGTTCACAGGATGGATCAGAAAAAAAGGTTCCCAAAATGCTTACAGAACTATATTTTGAAGTCTGACTATTCTTGTTCTTCTTGGCCACTTCTAAATGTAACCATGGGGAAGACAATTTTGTGTTTCTGGATCACAAATAGAATCTGGACATTTTGTTGATTCTGCAGTAAAACTCTTTTCACCTTTGTTAATTACACTGGAAAAATCAATATCAGAAAAGGCCGCAGTGACATATCGAAAGATTATAGGAAATCCTGTTCCACTTCATTAACACAGTTTCTAGAATTGCTGCTTCTGCATGTTATTGAGTTGTAGCAATATACTGGAAATCTTAGAAATGAAGGCAACATTGCTCCTGTAACTTCTGAGAGGAAATAGAAAAAGGGAAAACAAGATTCTTGTCTTCTCATTGAGAAAAATAAATGAATAGTCCTTAGTCTCCACAACTGGAACTTTTAAGCAGCTATTCATTAGCTTATTGGGGGGAAAAACAAAGAAACAAACTAAAAAACAGGAAAAACCCTCCCACACATTACCTGATATGCAGTCAAAATAGATCCAAGAAAATCAACAGAGGTTCTACTTGCCATAGAGAAACCTTATATAAATAAGCCTTAGTATTTGATGTTATAGAGAGAAATCAGAAAAAGTGACCATTAAAATGTCATACCTAAAAAGCAGATACATTTACCTAATTTAATCATTATGGTGAATAGCAAGAGAATGCATCTTGTGTTTTCTTTTTTAAAAAAGAATAATAATTCTTCTAGCGAGAAGCTTTTATTCTGGCAAATACACACATTTATTTTTCACACCAAAGTGCTGTGGAGGAAGAGAAAGTTTTTATGAAACTTGTAAATACAGAATATTTCCTCTAGCATCAGCAGTAGTACAACTAGGCCAAAGGAAGCTGCTCAGGACAAATGCTGGAGATCACGTATAGGAAATGGGTGACCTGAAGAGACACAGCATGTAACATCTTGAAGGTAAGAAATTATATCTAACTATGATAGTGAATGAAATTTCTGTAAATTAGCCATGTCCAAAGGGCATGTAATATAAGAACTAAATTTGTACAGCTGATTTTGCCTATTTCATAAATGTTTCAGAATGAGACAGGACACATTTGAGGAAGATGGGCATTCTTTGGTCTCTGTACTGACTTTAAACAACTTTTTGAGAGAAAACACAGAAATATGATCCAGAAATCCAAGAATTGCTGGTTTTCCATTTCCACTGAGAAAAATTACTTGCCTAATTTGTGAATCCACTATAAATTTCAGATGAACTTTCCCTTGTGCCTACAGGTACCATCGTGTTCCACTTTGTGACTTAGACTAACCCATCCTCTGTCTCCTGACATACATTTTATAGTAATTTTCCCTTACAGATATGTCTTCTGTGAATAATGGGAAAGACAATTCTTATTGGGAAGGCAAACTGGGTTATGAGCACTATGAGAAAAAACTTCCAGGTCATGAGGTTTTATTGCCATACCAAGGGTTTGCAGGAAGGAAGAAGTGATGGGCTGTCACCCTGTCTCTTTTCAAAGGTTTACAAATGAAATTCAGTTCATTGTTCAGTCCTTTGTCCTCAACTTTCAAACTTTTTTCTTAAGGGCAAGATGTTCTTTACAGAAGAAAGAGACATGGATGTCAGCTCAGATGACATGCTGTATGACAGTTGTTCTTTGGCAATGGTTTAATGGTCTCATTTCATGCCTCTGGATTTTTCCTACAGTTGAAGGTACTCTACACACAGCTTCAGGCTGGGGAAAATAAAAAAAAAAAATTATTAAGTGAATCTTGTCATTCAGAAATGCTACTTCTTTGCAACCAATATGTACTGCAGACTAATACAGAACAGTTGAAGGAAGCCAACACAGGAAGAGAGGCTAGTAATTTGCTAATTGAGCAAGATGGGATTAAGAGCTGAGCACAAGCCTGTGAGTTTAAAAACAGAATTTTAACTCCTGGCTCTTAGGGGAAGGGTGGGGGAAGAAATAAAGGGCTCAGCAGCAGTGAAAGAATTGTTTGGTTTCTCTCAAAGAGACCAGAAGATCTTATTTTTATTCCAGCTGAGATGAAAGTAAAACAAATCATATATAAATTTTCAGTGTATCTCATTAAGTTGGTATTACATCAGACAAACTTTTAGCTCTGAGGTGATTGACAGTAAAAAAAAAAGGCAAAGCAAATAAGCATAGCAATACAAATCTCTTGGGTGGGTCATTAGGTAAATGGGATAGAGCCTGAGATCTTCATCTCAAAAGCACCAGTCTGTACTGTCCAATCTAAAAACTCCGTCCTCTGTCAGAGTCCTCAACTGATGAACCCTCTCCTCAATGACAATAAGAGTGTGTTTAACTTACTCATGGACACACATAAAACATATGGGTGGTCTGCTTTGAAGTGTCAGTGCCTTAGATGTAATATGTTAATAATATGCTAATAATTTATGCATAAAACAGGTTGCATTGAAGGAAAAATCCAATATTGTCAGTTTCCATGACAACCAGTGTGGTAGCAGATTACAGTGTCTCACATCAGATGGTTGCCAAGGTTGTGACCTATTTCTTAGCTTTAATCATTTTGTTTGCAGAATTTGGAAATGCTACCTGGAAAACAAATGATAAAATATCGCTCATGGTTAAGGATATAAAAGTATATCAATATAAAAGAATCTTGCATGCTAGATTAACCACTAGGCTTAGAAACTGAAAAGGAAGCATAAAGTAATAATTCCAGGAGTGAAGGAAGGCATGGACAGTTGTGTGAACCGGCAGTGGGCTGGTGTACAATATTTCAGGGTGAACTCACTGGTTATATACAGCTGATGTCGGTAGCAGGGACATCTTTCACGATATCAGTTTGCTCAGAGCCTAATCCGGCCTGACCTTGAACAGTTCCAGGAATGGGGCATCCACAACTTCTCCAAGCAGTCTGTCCCAATGACTCACCACCCTCACAGTAAAGAAATTTTCCTAACATCTAATCTAAACCTACTCTCTCTCAGTTTGAAACCATTCCACCTTGTCCTGTCACTACATGCCCTTTCAAATAATCTCTCTCCACTTCTTTTGTAAGCTCACTTGAGATTTTCTGGGCTTTCTGGGCTGTGAGCACACATTACTGGCTCTCATCCACCAGCATCCCCAAGTCCTTCTCAGCAGGGCTGTTCTCCAGCTGTTCATCCCCCAGCCTGTGTTGGTACTGCAGGTTGCCAGGTGCAGCAGATTTACCTGGTCTTGTTAAACCTTGTGAGATTCCCATGGGCCTATTTCTTGAGCTTTTTCAGGTCTTTGTGGATGGCATACCATTCTCCATGTGTGTCAGCTGCACTGCTCAGCTTGGTGTCATCTGTAAACCTGATGAGGGTGAACTCAATCCCTTCCTGTGTTAATAATGAAGATATTAAATAACACCAGCCCCATACAGACCCCTGAGGGACACCACGTGACACTGATGTCCATCAGGACTCTGGGCTGTGGACTACTACCCTCTGGACGTGACCATCCAACCGATTTCTTATCCATCTGACAGTCTACCCATCAAATCCATCTCTCTCTAATTTTTGTAGAAGGATGTTGTGGAGGACCATGTGAAAGGCTTTACAGAAGTCCAGATAAACTACAGTTAACCCTTCCCTTCTCCACTGATGTAGTCATTCCATCACAGAAGGCCACTAGGTTGGTTAAATGATCAAAACTTCCAAAGATATTTTTTTAAAATGAGTGCACAAGAAAGCAAGTATTTTATAGGTTGTGTGCCAGAGTATAAAATAAATTAAGTGCTATTGCAGTTAAATGAAAAGGAGCACTTTCAAACACCAACATATGGTAGTGGACTCGATGATACTGTGTTTTCTGGATTCTTCACTGACCAAAGTTCACTAAAGTTTGAATAAGCCACTCTGGTTAGTAATTTTTAATTTTTTTTGTGCTTAAGGAAGGTATCAAGTTGCCATTCTTAAATAAATAAGTTGCAATAGTACCTTCAGGAGCTGACTGTGGTGTTAGATAGCAAACAAATGGTCCTCCACGGCTTGCTCATTTTACACTGTGTCAGTGTAAAACAATCCAGGAATGTAACAGTTTTGTCACCAGGACTATTAACTGACATTTTCTAGTTGACTGAAGAATTTGTCCTTTATTTTTTTCTCTTATCAAGCTGCAAGCTTGGAAGGCAATCACTGTCAATCCTGTTGGTGAGATCAATACCATAAGCCCCAGCTCCTACTATTGAAACCCTGCTTTCTGTGGCCCATAAGACAAATAATCCTGGTACCTTAATCAGATTGGTCTGACCAAGCCAGTTGAGGTAAAATGGAAAACAGCTCAAGCCATTTTTATTTCAGGTTTGCTGAAATGTCTATCAAGTGATACAGTTATAATAACTGCAGCAGATCTATATAACCTCAATAATCCACTGGAGTTTGATTTCAGTTATCACAATATGATTAGAGGAATGCTTTAGTCATAACTTGAATAAATTATCTCTTTTTACACCAGTATTTGTGGACCTGCTTTGTCGTTCTTTTTGTTCTTTTCCTCCTCTCCTCTCTTAGAAGTTGTCCTATTGTGGTAAAAGATTATCTTTGAATTTGAGGCTCTTCTTTTCAGGTTTTCCATACTAATATTTTTTTTTTTTCTGTAAGAGATGCAAATAGTATGCAAGATGAAACATTGCAAAACTTGTTTCATGATGTTCTCTTTTTTCTTTCAGTTGTTATTCTTGAATCTATTTTGTTAATAACACACATATTTATAACTGGCCTTCTTTGGGAGGGGAATTAATTCTAATGAATAAATACAATAATGAATATTACTGCTTCTTTCTGCCCCAGGCTGGTCAGCTAGTCCAAGCAAAAGGATTTACACATAACTGTTGGCATTGATTTGGGTTATTTTCTGACTTCCTGGTTTATACAGAAATGTATTCTATGTAAATACTTACTGTTCAACCTCTTCAGAAAACACTTATTACTGTAGAACACTCTTTTGTTCATACCAGAACATTCCTGTTCTTAGGATTTTTTGTAGAAAAGAAGTGAAGGCTTGTTTTTCTAAGGAATCAGGTAAAACCTCATCTGGAGTACACCCCTCTTTCTTTGATATTGAAACTACTTACTATTCATTGACCCACTTGAGAGAAGTTCAAGTATGGCATTAATGGATGAGAGGGGAAATAAAAAAATGGGAGGAGGAGAAGAGTATGTCTAGCAACACACAAGTATCACAGCTATTTTATTTCTACCTACCACTTGCTATTTAATAACATACTGGATAAAATAAAGTGTTCCTGGAGAGGCATAGCTTGTCCTAGGATCGAGTATCTATGACTTTTTGTCACTCTGTAAAATCATTTCAGCTGCTCACTGTGACTCAGCCTAAGTAACACTGGAAAAAGGGATTCTCAGCAGGAGATAGAAGGGAGCAGACAAGCATAAAAAAGACAAATATAATACCTAGATCTTTTAGCAGCTGAACACTTGGGATAGTACTTTGGTGACACATGAACACTTGGTATGTGGCTCAGAAAAGCTGGAATTTTTTTACCACTTCTCATGGGTAAATGGGAGCTGAAGGCAAGATACTGCTATTTTATCTCCTGCTGTTACAAGTAGTGACACCCACTTGGCTCTACAAAAGAGCGTCAAATTTCAGTGGCCTTGTCCTAAGAAGCAGTGCTTTGAAAACCCCTTCCTTAAGTGTCAAGCTGGTTATGGGATGCGAGGAGCCAACTGGGGCTGGCAGGGTATCCTGAATGTAAAGTCTACACATTAGTTCTTCTCCTTTGATTGGAAATCCCTGAATGCTGGCAGAGAAACCCAATCTGAGCTCAGTCTTAGTGAACTCAGTCGTGAGGCTCCCAATTCATTAAAAGTGTAGTCTACAACATACTTTGGTGGACCATTAATACCTTGATGATTGTCTTCGCATCCATGTACGTTTGACACGGTGAGCCTATTTTCAAAAATTTTTAGTGGTAAGCCTGTATGTTAGTTTTTATTAGCATCTATCATCGTTATAACAAAAAAGCCCCAACAACAAAAAAAAGGGAACTCTCTTGAAATTTTACTTGCACCATTCATTCATCTATTTCCTTTATCCCATGATCTGCTAGTAGTATTTAAACTCCTTGTGTTAATTGCTTGCTTCAGCAAACCATGCCTCAAGTTACTAATTTGTGAAGAGGTGAAAAGCAAAGGCAGGCTGCGGAGGGAGAGACATATTGTGTGTACATGCTTCTTCTGCTCTACAGTGTTTTATCCACACAGCTATGTCAGTGAAGAGTGCGAAAAAACTCACATATTCTTTGCCAAAATAGCTATGCCAGCCAAAAAAACCCATGTGGACACAGCCATGCTGACAAAGAAGAGATTTACGGGCTGACCTCTGGGTGCTGGGGGAAGTTGCACAAGTGTGCAGGCAGAAAAGCTCCTTCTGTCGACATACTCTACCTCTAAAGAAAAGGATCCTGCTGCCACAGCTAAACCACTATGGGTATATTTGCATAGTTATACCCACAATATAAGTCCTGCGTTTTGGGCAATGGTGAGGAAATTTAACCATGGTAGAAGAAACAGTTGTGGTTATTTTAAACCTCTGTGAGTACTTCTTTGGCACTAGTCAAAATTTGCCTATCACAATCAATATCTTATTTTTAAAATGTAAAATTAATTCTACTTTATGATGTTGGCTTTTTTTTCCCTAATTTGTCTCTGGAGTATGTGTACTACACCAACATCTATCATTAGGAGCTGGTTTTCTAGGTCAGTGGTTTAATTTCTTGATTATCATTTATAATATGTCACATTCGCTAATTGCATCCTTAAGTTTTAAATTTTCCTAACACTTACTGGAATTAATGAAATATTTAGAAATATTTTCAGCCAGGCCATTTTAGCAACACGTTATGCTATGAAAATATACATTTGTTTATGCACTTTTGGAATGTTTTTTAAAACTGCAGCAGATAGAACGGGAGTACTAGGGAAACTGGCATTGTGCTGAATGTAAGTAATTTACAAAATACTAACACGAGAATCCTAATAATTTTCTGTTGTTTCAAGGAAGCAGCTAAGGGAAAACCTGTCAATCAGCAAGGTTTGGAAAGAATAAGCAAATTATTCTTTTCACATAATTGTATAGAAATAACTTAATGTTACTCAATCTTCTCCATACTTGTTTTGTTAATTTATTTTTTTATTTTCTTTATTCAAAATGACTTGCTAAATAGTCCTGCAAAAACGTAGCAAAACCAGATGTTTTTCTAGCCAGGAAGAATTCCCAACACTTCTGTTTCATTGTCTTTTCTTAACAGGATAGTAACAGAAATATTTACTACACTTTAAACTCTCATACCAAGTCTTTTGCCCCTACGAGTGATGGTGACATAGTAGGAAATCCATGTGCAAGTCCCTTTCTCCCATGTTTAAACACAAAAGGAAAATGTAGAAGTGATTCAGCATCTCCTAAAAATACTCATCTTGGGACTGTGCTTATGACCAAGCTTTTTCACTTTCAAGATAGTGGTGGTTTATCTTCCTTGGATTTTGCATTACTTATGTGCTTAATCAGCGTGAAATGGTCAGAGATCCCTAGATTATTGTATTGGTTTTGCTTGGGCTCGTTTTCGGTAGCAGGGGGGCCGTAGAGGTGGCTCCTGTGAGAACCTCCTGGAAGTTTCCACCATGTCCAGCAGAGCCAATCTCTGATGTCTCTGAAAGATGGACACACTGCTGGCCAAAACTGGGCCAATGAGAGAGGCTGATAATGCTTCTGTGATGACATATTTAAGAAGAAAATCAAAACAAAGTCACACCATTTTGCTTCTAGTCAGAGAAGAGGAGGAGGTGAGAACATGTGAGGGAAAACAACATGGAGACACCAAGGTCAGTGAAGAAGGAGAGGGAGGAAGTGCTCCGGGCATGAGCCGAGATGCCTCTGCAGGCCGTGGTGCAGACCATGGTGAAGCAGCTGTGCCCCTGCAGCCCGTGGGGATCCATGGGGGATGCAGAGATCCACCCCCAGCCCGTGGGGGAGGTGCCCATGCTGGAGCGGGTGGATGCCTGGAGAAGACCTGGTGGAGAGAGATGGCCCTTGCTTCCAGGCTGTAGCAACCTGTCCTTGGAGGACTCCAGGGGAGGGTGACCAAGCGACCCTCGTGGGTCCCTGGCATTGGGCACAAATATATTCATATATATTTCATATATTCGTATACACACACATATATACACTTATGTATATACATGATAGTTGGGATTTAAGAAGAAAGAATAAACTGTTGCCTCCAAGATAGTGTCAAAAGGCAGTGTAAGAAAGACTTTCTCCTGAGTAATTTTCTGGTCAGAGCATCTAAACTGTACAGTTTTCAGTCAGAGCTAGGCACTTACACAGGAGATCACTGTCTTGCTTTGCATTATGGGCCTCATTTTGTCTGTAAGTTTCTTATCAGGGAATGTGGTAGCAGTGTCTAGCTGAAAATGGTCACTGAAGACTGCAAAGCACTATTGTTACAAGGGAAGAATAAGTTTGGGATACAGATGAAAGGACAATAAGAGCTTTCTTTTCCTAACATTGGTCAAAGAGAAGCCAGAGGTCAAAGAAGCAGGTAAAGTTGTTTCCAAACATACACACGCTCACATTTGGTTTGTTAAATCTTGCCTCTCTGTTAATTTTTGAGGTCTAACAAAATTCTGTACTCTTGTCTCTGCACTGAGGAATGTGCAAGTAGGTCTGTCTGTGGGAAGACTCTTGTACTTAGAGGTGTAGGGCTCTTTCCTTTAACAATGAGGATGCCAAACCAGGTAATGCAGGAGGTTTTGTACTGTTGGAACAAATTAAGCCACTTTTATTAAAGCAAACAAGGCAGTTGAGACCCTTTGATATATCCGTAGTGCCAACATCCTGCAGATGTCTCACTTCAGTCAATTAATCAGCCATTTCCCAGAGCATGGTAATTGTTTATGCAATCCACTTTGATATGTTTTATAGCATTTCCTTTAATCCTCCCCAACTTTTCATCCCTGGCAAAAGCTTTATGGTAGCATAAACCGTAATTGTGCAGTAAAGAAAATCACCTTCTGTTGCAGTCTACAACTGCTTTATCACCCTCATCCTAACATGCATAACCTACGCTCAAACAGCTAAATATAGGCTGGGAAGCATGCTGCTTTAATAGCATGTAAACTCAATGACTTCTTGACAAAGAATGTAACCTCTGTCAGAGACAGAGTCAGAACTATCTAGGAGACCTTTACACTTCTCAGTCAATGACATTTCTTGCCATTATAGCTGGCAGAAATTCTTCTGAATAGAAAATTTTTCATAAAGACAAAAAGGAAGACAAAAGCCCTTTATCCTCCCTGAGAAGACTTTTTTTTTTTTTTGGAAATTGAAAGCGTTCTAAAAAAAGCTTCTACTATTTAAAACAGCTGTGTTTTTTCATTAGATTTCTATCTTTTTATTTAATGGAAACCAGAAATTAAAAAAGCTAGAAGTGAAAACTTGTAAAAATATGAACAGTGTATAAGAAATAGACCTAAATATATTGCGTAGAAAAAGTAAAGTTTAAAAAGTTAATCAGCTACTGACACTTCCTTTAATCTTTCTTTGTATCAAAAATGCATTGGGATCTACCTTACCACAACTATTTTCTGATCTGTTTTGAGGTACTGCCCTGTGACATTCCACACTGATTCTGGTAAAGAAAGTGTGTAAAGGGATGTTTGTAAGCATCCAGGCATCCTCTCTAGTGCCTGCAAACCCCTCTGCATCATACCCTATAGCATAAACCTGAAGCACCATTTAATGTTTTAAGTGTTGAAAACCACTGTGCTGAACTACAACTGTCAAGAAATAAACTTTGGTCGTAAACCTCAATCTCTTTCCTCGCTCCTTTTTCTCCTTTAACACTTGCTGGTTACCACTAAGAAAATCTAAGCCTGTGGAGAGATTCTCTAGGATTTATGAATAGTATTTTTATGCAAATTAATTTATGTCAGCAGGTTTGGTTTTGTTTAAACTTCTCCCCCTCCCAAAGGACAAATGAGATAGTTCCTTCCCAGCACTTGGCCACGGAGCTTGATGATATATACCATCAGTAATTCTATTCTTTACTCTAACACTACATAATTTTTTGCTATAGTTTTTTTCCCCACTTTTTTCTTTAGGTTAGAGAAGTGTTATGGATTAAATTTGGATCATTTCCAGTCTTACTATTGTGTCCTATACTAAACTACAATAATCCTTAATTGGCAGTAAATAGAGAAAAAGCAGTCATCCTTGTAAAGCAGCTGTTCTATGCATATATGGCAGAACACTGGTGTGGAGGCTGTGGTAGGAATGTTCCAGGTCACAGATAGCTTAGATGGAGGACTTCACCATACTGCACTAATAATAACTCCACTCTAAATTTGAGGGAACAGGATGGGCAGGAGTGTCAGACAGACAGTGTCTCCCTTGGACAGAAATGAGACCATTCTGTTTTGTGAACTGGACTTGGCTCCCTTTTGTCCTTTACTGTGTTAGTTGGATAAGCCTTGATGATTAGAATATGGACCATTATGCTGGCTTTGTAGCATTTCATACTAGATACTTTTGGTATTGTTTTAGACACCACCAAGAAGAGTGGAACAATGAGATCTGGACTCACATACTTAAGTATATTTTGTAGTGTTTAGTGTAGGAAGAGTTTGGCTTATTTTTCCATTGGGGATGCTCTCACTATTGGTTAACATGGTCTTAGAGGGCTACCATTTTTCAAAGACAGGAAATAAATTTAATTTACTTGATAATTCCTTTTTCTTATCACTAGACAGAACACAAGTTATCTCTGAATTCAATTTATTTGAATAATACTGTCAAAACAGACAGAGAAAAAGGTATTCACCTTTTGTACATGGCTGCAAATGGGCTGTGTGCTCCTTTAATTCTCAAATATAAACAAACCTGGATAGCTTTTCGGAGTGAGCAATTGCAACCAGGTGGATGCAAATTCATTGCCCAACAACAAATTAATTTGCGTAGGTATGATACATCTTCTTCCTCTTCCCATTATGAAAATTGAATATTCATCACATAACAAGTGCAGTTAATTAGCAGATTATTCATTTACTGGACAAATAATGAACATCTTATTCTGAACAAAGGAGAGGGATAGGAAAGCCAGAGGGAGAGAAAAGAAAACATACATTTTTATAAGGCTATTATTTAAATTAGTCTTCTTTTAAATAAGAAGAGAAAAGGAATCACCGTGGTCCCACAGAAACCAGCAGTAAGCCTCCCAGAATATCAGTGGGCTGGATTTCAGTCCTCATATTTCAAAAAGAGCAGAATATTACCATCACTTTAAAACAAAAAATAAACTTTGTGACATGTCAAAATTTATTTACATTTTCTTTAATTTATTATGCTGTCGTTTCCTAAAGTTGTTTCTCCGATTGCCTGTCATCATCATTCTTTTGTCTGTTTTCTAATGTTTGGACTGTAAAGACCTTTCACAAAGGTCATTTTTTTCCCTTCTCAATTTGTGCACAGTGCAGTCCTTGCCCATAATTCAGGCTCTTGCATAGTACATTCTTGTCATCACCAGCCAGAATGAAACACTTTATTGGTATAAATTGACATGTCTACTTTAAGGGGAATGGAGCCAAGCAAATTACCTTGAGGAAGAATAAGCCTTAATATTCAAATTTGTTTACTTAGGCTTTAATATTTTTAAATTTTTTTTTAATGGGTACTGTAAAATAACTTCAGTTTCTTCCTGAGGTACCTGTTATCCAGAAACTTACCAGGTTTTTCAATGCAGAAGAGGAAAAATTCATCTCTGATATAATTCTGCTAATGCCAGTAGTCTTGTGCCAGATTTAATTGCATCCAGCATCTTTAAGCTGTGCTGAGAATACTCTCATTGAAAGCTCAGTGGTGAGAGGAAAACATTTCAGTTCTAGATAAAGCTAGAGCTTTATTGTGTGCAGCTGCATGGCACGAACTCTTTGTGGAAGGTATTCTCACGTTGTGATAGTTTATCATTAAACTACAACCTGTCAGCGCCTGTCAGAACGGTTCCGATATTGGCTAACTTTCATGGCTGTGTTAAAGTGAAGGTATTGGACCAAAGAAATTATATACTTGGAGGAAATTTTTGACAAATTGAGGGATTGAAGCACAGAGCAAGGAAGGAGGAGGGAACATGGGGGAAAAACGACAGAATAAAAAGGAAAAAAATAAAGCTTTCAGTTATGTGGATCCAGAAGTCTGGGGCAGGGGAAGTCATCAGGAAGTGGCTATGGCTTTACCTTAACAAATGCTCCATTTTCAATTACACTGACCTGAGAAGTTCCTGCTCTCCAACAAATGAGGTTGAAATTTATTGAGAGACTGGAAATAGCTACATCAGCCTCTAAATTTATATTTAGCATCATTGGCAAATTGCAGATTAGTACCTCATAATTTACTCTGTAAAAATTGATGCTCTTTAGAGTTATACCAAACATTGTACTAAGTTTATAGAAAGGCAACCAAGAGAAAAGACATCTTTAAATGTTTGAAGGCTGTAAGTGGAAGTGCAAGTGTATTCTGACAACTGTTCCTGTATCACTGCTGCAGTTGAATACAATAATCTCTAGATTAAGTCATGGCATATATCAGTTGCTGTGTCTTTTAGTGATTATTTTCAGTTTCCCCTGCCATAGGCTGGGCAGATTAGCCCACTGTTCAGATTTCTTTCTGTCCTTGGCCTGAATTTATGAAGCTCCTTTTTCTGGGCAATGTGCAGAACTGAAGTTGCAGCTGAGGAATGGGACACATCACACCAAAACACCAAACAACACACAGCTCAGCCCTTCCATGCTAACTCCAGGGTTTGAGAATTATTTTCTCTTCCCTTCTGCTTTGTTCCCCACTCTACCAACCTGTGTTCACTGAAGTAGTAGCAGTAGAAAGTAGCAGAAACCACCTTTGCTGCTGTTAAGTATGAAATAGTGCAAAAAATAAGTGGAAGATTGTGCCCCTTTATAAGATAAGGAAAAAAAATCTCAAACCATTAATTCGACATGAGGAGTGAGATTATTTTCTACATTTATTCTTCCACCATGTCTCTAATTATTGAGCTTTTTTTTACCAATCATAGAGGGAGTCCAGATTAACTGGGTTAGATTGCTGGAACCTTCTACATATGGGCAGATAAGTAACATTCCTGGAGGGAAGTCTTAGTCAGGTGAGAATTGATCCTTGAGGCCATCACAGACAGTCAGTCTGTACTTCAAAGTAAGTATAATACTTTTATTCCCCTTGAAATCCTAATACAGAAATAATTTTACAATTACACAATTCACAATTAGTGCTTGTGCCAGACACAAAATTAGATGAAAGTCATAACCAGAAATGGCTGGGAGCTTAAAAATGAAACTATGTCTCAATGAGCTAATCGCTTCCCTTAAAATAAATATTTTTCAAAGGTAAATGTCAGTTTTGCATATAATCCCGAAGTTCTGTCAGGAAATCAGTCTGTATGGCATTGCTCTCTGGCTTATCAACCACAGAAACTTCCAGAGTCTTGGTACAAAGCTCTGGTTAACAACAAAAAAAAAAATCTAAGCAAAGTGCTTCTCTGTATCTGACCTCTCTATTCTACTGTTCTTCAAAAATGCATAATGAGATAACAGACAATTTTATTGAATGGGAATTATTGTTTGGGTGCTAATAATATGAAGTAGTAGAAGAATTGATTTATTGCCCTATAGAATTGAATATTTTTCTCGAGTAAAAAATGATTCCATAAGTCAGAAATTGTTCATTTATTTACCTGTTGCATATTTAGTTCATTTGGAAGGAATGGAAATTTACCTTGGCATGTCACAGCACACAGGAGGGAAAATAAACTTTGGAAAGTAATTATACTGCTAGAATTTTGTGCTATTATAGGAGTAAGATAAGATTAGTCTTACAAATTTATTTAAAACTATTTTAACTCCAAGGGCAGATGCTGGATATGGCATGTCAGAACATGCTTAACCTAAGGGCGATAGGTGGAAGAATAGGTTGAAAACTGTTTTCAGGACACTCCTTTTTGAGATACTAGTGGTGAGCTTCAACCGGCTCAGTTTACACTCTTCACATCTAGCACTGGTTTTGGCTAGATCAGGACATTAGCAACTATGTCCTGGCATGCCACATGCTGGAGTTGGAATAGGCAAATTACAAACGGCTTGTAAAGGGGAACAGGCAGTCGTGGTGAAGGAGTTCATTGGCGATGTAAACACGGTGTGTGTAGCTGACCTTCAATGAAGTCCCTGAACTGATGAGTGCTGATTGCTGGCACAGTGCATCAGGGAATGAATGCTTTGCATTGGCTTTGTTTCCAAAAGCAGCTGCTGTTGGTCCAGCCAGAGACAGACTAGACAGGCGTTTGCTTGTTCCTGCCTAGATCAGCAGGAGTTCACCACTAATACTGTAATATAATATTAATTGAGTGAATCACTCAATGGGGACTGATAACAACTTACTTCAAACTTGCAAATGGATATCCACAAGGCCAAGCTTTCACTGATCATGCTGTTTCACCCCACCAAAATAAACTCCACATACATCAAAGATGGATTGCAGATGCAAAGAAGTTTATTGATAAACACAAGGAGGGAGCATGTTACAACCAGAAACTGAGCGCTACTAATAACATGAGACAGAAATATTTCTTGGGCAAATGCTTTACTTCAGTTATAATCCACCACTCAGTAAGGCAAATTCCATGGGTTTCAGGATGTAGTTAATATCCTACATCAGTCTGCATCCAGAAGATGTAGGAAGTTGTCCTAGCAGGAGGCAAGTCTCGCTGCACAATTTCATGTGCAATTCTGTTAAAGAGAATGAACCTCAAATGATTGATTCTGTATCAGAAAACAAAGCTTCATGGACTTTTTAGAACTAAAAGAACCAAGAAAACCAGGTAAGTGGACAGTTTATTGCACCTACCACACTAACAGTTTTGTATTCAACAGCCTTGGAAAAAGAAAAGACATGGTTTGAGTCCCAGCTGCAGAACAGGAACTTGAGTCCATCTCACAGAGATTTGGTCTCCATGGAGCTGTGGGTATTTGTCAGGATCAGTCCAGGAATCCCACTCTGTCGTTAAGAAACTTCTCCAACAGAAAGTAAATTTTGCAACAAGGAAGTATTTTCAGGAAGTGGTATATGCAAATAAAATATTTCTGATCACTCCTTTAGTTAATACCCAGACTCTCGCTTTTAGTTAGTGTTCATGAGTTGATCATGATCATTGTGGTCCTTTTTCTGCACATTTTCCGTGTGGGCTTTGCAAGCATTTCAGAACAGTTGCGGAAGGCAAAGGTGGGGTCAGCTCAGGTATAGAAAGATCAAAAATGTAGTGGGATAGTTTTTCTACAGTGGTGACAGCTCCTGTGAGCAGGTGAATGGAATTAGTGATCTTGCCAAGTGCCTGTCTGAGAGGTGAAAAAACACCAGAGGTGGAACTTGAGGCAGACATTTAATGATAAGGGGCTACCATGAAAATATGTGATTTATATCTCATCTGTTGAAACTCACACACGTGTTGGTTACAGTTCATATGAAACCCTGCTGCTTTCTCAAAGCCTCAGTTCTTGCAGAGTCATTTCAGAAGCTGCTACCCTGGTTAATTGCTATCAGATGTGCCATAAGAAAATCTTGCCAGTTCAGCTAGGTGAAAACCTGGGAATGTAGCACATCCTTTAGATGAAAAGAAAATTCTGGCACACAGTGAAATATGTGAGTGATGCACCAGCTTGAGTATTTAGAGCAGAATGCAATATGAGAAATCCAAACTGAAATGTTCAGTAACTGAGGATCCAGTATACAGACTGAATGAGCAGCATGGAAGTAATAGCTTTTGCTCAGTGACATCACTCACCTACATCCAGGGAAAATAGAATGTTAAGCTAGGGATTCTGACCCAGGAGAGAGCTGGCGGAAAAATATAATGCAGAGGGAAAAATAGTAGATATCCTAAGAAAGCTAAAAAGTAAAGAGGCCTGGGATTAAAGACAGCACCATCTTCATCATCCAGGAAAAAACAAAACAATCCAACAAACTCCCTCCAGTCTTATATTTCAGTTATTTTACTGATTCATGTTACTATCTGAAGTAGTAATAGTAGAATGTGAAAAGTTAAGGGGTATTTGCTCTACTAGGTGTTGCATTTCTAAAACATAAACTAACTTAATAAAAACTTGCAAATAAAACTTGCAAATGAGATTGTTTCAAATGCATGCCATGCAGCAGAGATGATCTTCCTGTGCTCTATTAATCTAGCTATACTTCATATATCTGAATCTATTTTTGTGTAGCATTTATTTTCTAATAAGGTAAAATTAAAATCTGTATCCCCAAGAGCTCAGGGAGGTCACCAGTGTAAATTAAACACTAACCAAGTAAAAGAGCTGTACTCCAACGAAATTGTGATCAATTCTGATCTGCATATTAATTGATGGCTCATTCAGGAAAGTGTTAAAAAGCAATTTTCAGTCAGAAAAAATGAATTAATTCAGAGGAATTGTTCCTAAGATAAATGTATAGCTATCCACATTGGAAGGGAAAATATTAAAAGTCAAATCTACAAATATACTGCCAGAGAAAGAGAAAAGGAAACCATGTGTCTGTTCTGCAAAGGGAGACTAGTCTGAGCAAATGCACATGTGTTTCCATCCTTCAAAGAAGGGTACTTCAAAGAAGGGAAGACTTGGAATAGGCATAGATGTATCCTGCAGAATACTACCTAGAAGGAATGAATTTGCAGCAGAAACCCCACACAATTAAAAACTGCTAGGTAACAGGAGTTGAAGTTTAACCAAGCTTTTACCTGCACAAGGGGACTGTATTTGGAGTTGGACAGCTTAATTCTTTAGAGAAGCACTATATTCAGTTAAACAGAATGGGTCTAAACAGACCCAAAAACCCCAAAGGTTTTGTTGCCTGAACTGTATCAAACATAATGAAATTCAGGATTAAATCATCAGTACTTTTCAGTCCACTCAAGTTTACATGTCAATGATTCAACTGCTCCATCAGCCTTCCATCTTGAAAGCCTAGCACTTTCAGTGTGTCCAGGGACTGGCAGAATTGGGTGGTTTCAGATCAAGAAAAGTGCGTGTGTGTGCATGCACGTGTGTGCGTTCACGTGTGTGTCTGCTGAGATCAAACCCCTCACTAATGCACACCCTGGAGAGTGCTGTTTTTTCTTTCTAACTCATACTGAGCCAGTTTCAGGTAAAGACATTCAGGTGCATCAGCTACAAAGCAAATATAAAGGAATTCACAACATCGTCAAGGATATTTGTGTCCACTTAAACCACCAGCGGGCAGAAACGTAGCGTGCACTTCAGAGCACCATGTTCTTCCATTTCAACAGTTCTGCTTGCACAGTGGGATGCTGGCTGCTGCAGCAGCATTTTCTTTGTGGATCAATTTGAGGGATAGCTTCAGGGAAAATCTATGGCCCTATATAAAAATTGCAATAAAAATGACCACTTGGGGCCATATGCTGTATATCTCTGTCAGTAGTCAGTAACAAATTCTAGGCAGAAGATGTAAGAGATTTGTATAGTCTTTTTCCTTCCAGCAATGCACATTTTCAGGACTTGTTGAACTAAGAGGGATAAGATACATCATTATATTTGGTAGACTTTGATTGGTCCACTAATCATGCTCCAAAATATTATCTCATAGTATTCTGAAACAATTTACAGTTTTTGCCTCTACAGTACCATCTATCAATAAATTCCAGACTGAAAGCTATGCTTTCAGCGAAAACTTGGGTTTTAAAACTTGTGCTGGATAATTTCAGTGAGTGAACATTATTTCCTCAATATTGTTTTGCATTGGACTTTGGACCAGTTCTTATTAATTGATAGTGTTTTATTTGTTTTTCCGATTGCTTCTGACACTGGACCCAGTGAAATAGAAAAAGACCCATGATGACATCACAATTCTCTTCCTCAGGTGGCTATAGATTAGATGTAGACAATCACAGTGGACAGTATAAAAGAAAATTTTTTTTAAGACCTGAATCTCATGTTTCATTTTGTCACTCAGTCATTAATGATGTCTGTCTGAATTTTCAACATCTGCTTTAGTTTTAGTAATTGAAATTAACTATGTATTGGCTTCAAGTGGTGTTGTAATTCCACTTATTCAGGTTTCTTTGTGAGCTTGTTTAAAATATGATGCAATAGCTCAAGTTCTCACATAGATATTTTACAGACCTCCCTTAATTGTGAAATTTAGTGTGATTTTTAAATTTCTATAGTCTGTATGCTTTTACTGCTAGTAAATTCAACAAATAAGGTGGAAGACTCAAAATATTTTGAAAGCTATGCTTACTAAAGGAACAATAACCCACAGGTTCATTTATGCCTCTAAAATCTAATGTGTTGGGGGGTTTTTGAGATAAAAGAATCCCATTTTTTGGAGGGATGACTTATGTTTACAGAAAACACTTTGACTCTTTATTGGTATATTATGCTTAACTATGAATGGTTTGCAATACCAGTTTTACCACTTTTAACAAAATTAAATAATAGCTCACGTTTCCCAGGTAACTCTGGAATCGCTTTTTAAACATCAGCATCACATTTTCTTCTTCCACTCTTATACTGCTCTGATCTTGAAGTAATATTGCCACATATATTATGATGAAAAGATCATTATTCAACAGTTCAAATCATGCAACCCATATGTCAGAGCCATAGAAAGAGAGCGGGGTTTGAGACAATAGGGTAACAGAAATATCTGTAAGAAGTGGGGCAGAAATAAATACATACGGATTTTTGCTGCAAGAAGCTGAGTGGGGTGGCAAGTTCTGAGAGACACCAGTGTGTGATGCAAATGTCAAGGTGAAGTATTCGCTGTGAAAATACAGTTGCTAGCAGCTATGTTTCTATGATTCTAGGATTCTGTGTTGGATAGATCAAGTGGTTGCCCTTGAAAGTAAAGATTGCGGTCACTTAACGATATCAAAATATTTTCTGTGAAAGTATGAACAATACTGCCAAAACATAGCCATGGCACAGGCATCCTTTTAACTCCATGAAATATGAATTCTATATTTTAAACAGCTAGCTCACAGTCATTTCTCAGTTTCATCCAAGAATTACCAAATCACCAGATATTTCACAGCTAATCAAGGGAGAAATGGAAGTGGATAAGAAAGAATAAAGTCAGACTACCAAAAGCAGTAGTAATCTCAGGGCTTTGAACAGAGAGTGAGACCACTGGTGGCACAAGGAGCTCCAGGGGCAGCTTATAAAAAGATGCTAAGCAGTTGCCTCACATTAATATTCTGAATGCTCAACTTGAATGGAAAAGACACATTCAAACTACTACCTTCAAACTTTCCCAAGTTCACAGGATTAGAGACATTTATTCCTTTTCCTTGGAAGAGGCAGGTAGTTTCTCATCTATTGAAATAAATGAGGCTAAGTACATTTTTGAGCAGTCTGCTTCCCAACTGAAACTTTGTTTTAGGTTACACCCTAGTATTTTATTTTAATTTCTTTAATATACACTACTGTAGGGAATCATTAAAATTAATAGGTATTAATGCATCTAGTGCCAGGAGGAGTTTATCTATGAGTGCTGTAAAAGTGTTTATTACGTTGGAACTCTATCCTCCACCAACGAAAGCACAATTCAGATTAACTCATTTTCATCTGCAAAGAAATCAGAACTAAATCCAGAATATAATAGGCTGCTCAGTCACTGAGACATGACAAGCTGTTTACCACTTTTAAGAAATCCACTGATCAAAACTGTATAGAATCTTCAGACATAAAGACTCTGCTGTTAGCTTTCATTTTCAGTATTTGTTAGTTCTACTTATAAAGCTATAGCACAAAATAACCTGTTATCATTGACAATGTATTACTTCACTCCACAGAATGACACAGTCCAACATACAGTACTGGGGCTGAGTACCTTTCTTCAAGTACATCTGCTCAGACAGCCCTAATTAGTAAGCAACAGATTTTAAATCTTTTTTTAGGCTGAGGGAGGCTAGTGGGCAGAGAGTAACAAATAAGGAGAACTAGGTTAAAAGTGCTTAGAGGGGTTAGGAATGTGGCAATTGTGTGAGTCAGATTTCCCAGCAACAGATGTTGCAAATGTGGTTTGGCAATGAGAAGACATTTTGAATGGCTGCCTATCCCACAAGACTGCCCTTTACACAAGGCCCCAGTTGTCTTGGGCTGTATTTCTCCCCTTCTCTTCTCCTGTAGTTTTTCCTCTCACTGCTCTGTAGAAGAGTTGCATGCACAACTTGACAAGTCAAGATTGAGGATGCTTCTGAAATCATCTGTGATGCCTGCTGGATATCAGCTACTGCTGTTTGATACTCAACAAATACAATATTAATCTTTATGCAGCATAGCTGTAGGATCAATCAAGTAGGCTGCTGGGGATTAGAAGAGAGAAATTACAGCCTTGGATGAGTGTTGTTATCCATTTATTCTGGAAAGCTGTCACTGACCAGATGTTTCAGAGGAACAGGGAGAGAGAGACCCTATGGTACATGAACGGACTAAGGTAGTCAAAATCAGACCAAGGGAATTTAAAATGATATCTTTCTGTGAAGCTATTAGAAAAGATCTCTATCCTCCTCTTAAACCACCACCATAATTCAAGATCTCCCTTCTCTCTTGTTGCACAGGAAAGAGAAACAGAGATTTATTTGCTGTAGTTTAACTTGTCTTCCAATTATCATCACTTTGTGACAAATAAGAGTCATTATTTAAAACTGCTTATTTCAAATTATGTTTTAAAGTGTTCTTTTTCCCTTAAGCAATTATAGATACTTGAAAAATATTGAGTCTCATTGTAATGGTTTAGATCAAATGAGAAAATGGTACTGACAACACCATATGATTTAGAGATATGAAGTTCAAACCCAGTGGGAGGTGTCTTTCAATTCAAAATGGTATTTCTCTCAATAGCAAAAGAATGAATAAATGTTCAATGGATAATTATATTTATCAACCTAAAAATATTGAAATACTGTTTTGTTCAAGAAGCAAAACAAAATATTCTATGTAAATAAATTTCTATGAAACTGCCTCTGCTGTGAATATTACATGCTGATAGGGAAGTATTTTGTTTCCATATCCTTATGCTCATGTTCAAATTTGTAACTAATGTCTTGAGATTTATTAATTATCTCAAAAATCAAAATACAGTTATTAAATTTAGCATATAGACGTAGTTTAATTCTTATTTGTATTTAGATTTTCTTATTAAGTGTGAATAAGTGGGTTATAATTAATTTAAAGTATTATTTTAATATGTAATATGTTTTAGAAATGTATTTAGCTTACAAATACTGCACACATTAATTAATAAACTTTATTACAGGTGGAAAGAGAGCAATGCTGTGACCTCCTTATTGCATGTCACTTGTAATTTTGTTTCTTTGCATGTAACAAAACTCATAGTCAAAAACTGTCACTGTCAGGAAGAGGGTATGTCTCAGATCTGAAGTCATTCAGCCTCCACAGTCTCAGACCAAAAATGGTGGCATTCTCACTAGAAAATTTTGGAATTATATCAAACCTTTATTTCATAAAGCCATGTCTCCCATACCACATAGCACCTCATGTTGATGGTGAAAGAAAGACATCTTTAAATGTTCATGCAAATAGGCTAGGGTCAAGGAAATGTGAGGCCAGAAGAATTAATCAATAAAGATCAATATTGAGAATTCATGATAAATGATTACTGCCCTGGTCCTGCTGGCCACACTGTTGCTAATACTGGCCAGGATGCCACTGGCCTTGTTCAGCTGGCTGTTGACCAGCACCCCCGCATCCTCTTCTGCCGGGCAGCTTTCCAGGCACACTTCCCAAGCCTGTGGAGCTGCCTGGGGCTGTTGTGACCCAAGGGCAGGACCCGGCACTTGGACTTGTTGAATGTCATACAATTGGCCTCAGCCCATTGATCCAGCCTGGCCAGATCCCTCTGCAGAGCCTTCCTGCCCTGCAGCAGATCAACAGTCCTGCCCAAATAAATGCCATCCGTGAACTTACTGAGGATGTACTTGAACCCCTCATCCAGATCCTCAACAAAGATGATCAGGGCTGGTCGCAATACTGAATCTCAGAGAACCCCACTAATTACCAGCTTTCAACCCAACACCATTCAGTCCCACTCTTTGAGCCTGGTCATCCAGCCAGTTTTTAGCTCAGAGAAGACTGCACCTGTCCAAGCCATGGGCTGCCAGCTTTTCCAGGAGATTAAAATGGCCATTAGTATCAAAGGCTTTACTGAAGTAAAATTTGATCTCAATTTCCCTAAGAAGTCTTACGTAATGTTACCTGGCCCCATGGTGTTCATTTTGTTGTTCATTTGCTGTTCATTTTTAAAGTAGTTTTAGACACTGCTGCTTCACTGCAAAAGGCCTTTTCTGCCTCATCTACATTATCTCTCAGAAAAAAAAACCAAACCAGTTCCCAAAGGGGAGAACACAAGACCAATATATTTCAAGTTTTCCGCTGCAGCTCTATGCTTTCTAAGTGCTTCTGTACTTTGACATTGCTAACTCCCTCTCAGGTTTCCTGCTCCTGAGGTGTTTCAATGATATTGAAATCAGCCCTTTTGTTCTGCTATCGCTAGATCTTATTTTTCATTTTCTGACATGGCCACACCTTAAGTATCCTGAAGAATATATTCTCAAGAGAATAGATTCATTTCACCCTTCTTCTAAAGCTGAACACTTTTTTAGCTTGCCTTGTCTTAATGTTAAGGCTGCATTTATTTTTTTGAGACACCAATACTTATATACTTTAACCCTCTCCATGCTGCCTTTATAGATTTCACTCATCTGACTGTATCATTTAATTTCTTCTTAAAAAGTTTTTTTCACTTTTTCATTTTGTTCTCTTGTAGCAAAAACTATTGCAGAGCATATTTTTACATTTGTTGCTTTGTTAAGAATGTTAGATGTAAATACATTATGATCATGGACACAGTATAATAAAATTTTGAACTGAGCTCTATATTTCCCTCATTCCTTTCTTACCTTGTAAATTTACCTGCGAGAATATAATGTTGTTCCATTTCAGGTGTCTTAAAATTTATTTTTCCTATTATGTCTTAATGATTCCATGCTAATTTAACTGTGTGCAGCTGAATGCTCCTTTTATTACTTTTTTTTCTGCCTTGATGTGAGTTCCCTTAATATATTTTAGCTGCTTTCATTCTCCTGGCTGGCTGAGTTATTGTACTGATCTTGTACTATGTTTTTATTTATTCTGTTTGGGATTTGAACCCATAGGGATTTTTTGTTTTCCAGTTAGACAAAAGACTTATTTTTCTGATTGACTCTAGGATTTGGTAGAATACCACCTCTACCAAGAAAAGGGAGTGACTTGGTCTGAGACCTTCTCCTCCTTATTCCATATCTGTAAAAATATCTGACTTCCTGGGAATAGCTGTTTTCTCATCTCATTGGCAAATGGCAATCAAAATTATGGAATATCTAAACAAGGGAAAGTCTGTAAGTGTGTTTGTTCCCCAGACTCTCCACAGTCCTTGCAAGGGAAAGACTTGAAACTAAATGAAATCCTGAGATACTGATAATGTGAAGACCAGGCTTAAGACAGACTGCTTTTTTTTTTTTTTTTTCATTCTAGATAAACAAGAGAGAATTTGCTTTGAAGTAGAAAGCATTCTTAAATAATTATTTTATTTTGTTTATTTTCTAATAAAACATTTCGGTACAAGAAAAAGTAATGTCTGCAACAGTCCTAAATAGCAGCTTTGCCTCATAACTAAAAAAATCTTAAGTAAGAACACTTCCGTGATAGGTTTGAAGCAATGATGTGTGACATAGTGCAAAATGAAAATGTTAGTGTAAAATATAAATGTAGAAAACAGTAAAACATTATACTCAAACCCTCATAATTTTCCAACATTGCAATACTATGATACAAAAATAAACAGTACATTTTTAATATAGTATGTTTTCCTGAAACAGATTTCTATGATAATAAGTTGTTTTTAATAATGTCTTTTGAGTAACTTTATTAATGATAATAAATAAAATTTGTGCTGACCAAGGGGTCTTGGTCCTGTTTTTGTTATCCTCTCAGGCTGCTACAAGATCATGGGAATCTTGTCTACAGAACAGTTGGAAGATTGTTCTCAGTAGGAATTATTTGACCATGCCAACAAATTGAGAAACCTGCCCTTCATGAGGATGCACATGACTTGTAATCACTTAGACTAAGGTGAATTACAATGCTATTTTTTTTCAGTCTGCAGAATGAAGAATAACAAAATGTGTGTTGTGTGGGGACACAGTAAAATTGTGACTCACGGGAATGCTGGAAAGATTAACTAGGTTTATCATGCTTGGACACGGAGTGGTTTAGAGAACCCACTACCCCTAGTGTTTGACATGGGTCAGTATAACACCAGCTCAGAAATGATACACTTAAAAGATGCTTTGGAAACCTCAAACACTCTGGAACAGAAATATCTAAATCGGTTAAGATAATCCCACCGAAGCTCTGGAAACAAGCACACATCATTCCAGGTGTTCACTGTAGTCTCAGCCTTTTTTTTGATGCTGTGAAGAAACCTTTCAAAATAGGAAGTGTGTGAGAAGTATTAGAATAGGTCTGTAGTGAAGATCTTTTTATATTTTTTATCCTACATCTGCAAAAGAAAAAAAAAAAGGAAAAAAGCAGCACATTTTTATAAAGTGTAATTGTGGTATAATTTAAATGCCAGAAAGCTAGTGCCTAAGTGAGATGTTTGTTTCAGTTGTCCCAGCTGTATGTTGCCAGTGTAGACTTTAGTTTAATTGCACGCGTTCTTTAAAATAAATCATTATCTGTCATTGTCATTCAAAAATGGTAAAACTTTAAAATAGATGCAACATTCAGCACTATTTAGACAGATCTGAAAACATTTTAAAAGTGTGTATTCTGTAGTCTTTAGATCACAGAATTTTATGCATTTTCTAGAAAGACTTTTCAGATCAAAATATGAGCCAAATTACCCATAAAAATATTGTAAGCTGGTAGAGGAAAAGAAGAGAAGCCTTCTCATTTCCACATTTGCCTGAAATTGGAAGTGTTGCAAAGATGTTTAATTGTCCTTGCATCAGGCTGTGTCTTTAGTCAATGAATTGCACAGAGATGGTGAGATATCAAATAGTGTCTTTCCAAAAGGGGGAAACCCAAAAGTCCCCAACAACATATGATAAAGGAAAAGTGGATGTGGCATGTTACTTGTCACTTTAGGGGAGTCATACATATAACAAAAATATTCTCTAATGATCAAGAATGTCCAAACACAAAATTAAGGGAAGTATATTTTGGCACCCTATGAAAAATTTAAAGTTCCTTTGTGTAGCATATAATACAAATATAACATACCACAGAATTGTTTGAATTTGATTGTGTGTCAGCCAAATTTAAAATTATCAGATAACTCCCCAACTTCTTTCTTTTTCTCCTGAATCAGTAGTGTAGTTTCTGTATCAGAAACTATAGTCTGTCTAAATATTCTTTTCCACATCTTCTTTTCTACGTATACGCTTGCTACACATTGCAGGAGCAGCTGAAGGACATGGTGTGTGGAGGGGCAAAACTGAAAAGAGTAGAGTCACTCTGTAACTGAGAAAGGTGAAGAGCAGCAGGTCACAGATGCTGTGAGCAGTAAGTGGATTCATTTGGTGATTGTGGGATTTACATTAAATCTCTACATCACTCTGGCTTAGTGGTTCTGACATATTGCTCTGTATGGAACCTTATTGTTGATTTAAGCAAGTTTCCTCTGTTGCAGGAACTTTGCCTCAAACCATTTTCCCTCTTTAAGATCAGAAGAAAAAAAATCTGTTTCCCTGGATCCTTCTTCATCTAATCCACCTGCCGATTAAAATATAATGGAGCTTTGCATAATGTTTTAGAGCCAAGATGTACTAAACCACATTTTGCAAAAAAGCAGAACCACTGCCGCCTCTACCATCAATCCTTTTTGTAAGACTGTACAGCAGAGAAGGTGTGAGAAAGGTGTTCTCCTTTTCCATATAAACACAATCACTTTCTTATAGCCACAAGTAAGGTAATATTCATTATCACTCGGCAACATAATTTATAGCAACTATGCTCAGGTGGAAATGCTTTGCTCCAGAGATATATTGAATATCTTCATTATGCATCACAGTTTTCAAATTATGTTATTTAGAAGATGTTGGTGTGGTAGGATTCTAAGTATGACCTAATTAAGGGCTTTTAACTGTATTTAGGATGCTTTTCATTGAGATTGCTTTTCCTATAACTATCTGATACCATGTGCAATCTGTTTCATTGCAAATAGTGATTAGCCCGCTTGTACAGTACCAGTCATATTAGACCTGATCTGATTGGAGACAAGAGGTGCTATCATCATATGAATAGTAATTTACTTTATGAGCTTCAGGGATAAGTGGTTTTAAAGGTAGGAGTGATTTCTCCACAACTAGGATAGCCATCAGATCTGCCAATTAAAGCAGGGAAATCTGGTCTGCCTAAGTGCTCACTGTGTAGGGACAATTTCTCAAGAGGTTTCTGCAGAGCAGTCTGTAGGAAGAAATGCAACCCAGACTGTTACTCCATGGAGCATTGTCCCAGTGTGCTCTTCCTGGATTCAACCCAACTTTGCTGTTTACACTGATATGCCAAGCCCATCTGGTTTCACTAAGTTCCTCTAGGTTTTACAAGGCTCCAGCCACATTTTTTGGCTCCAGCTTGCAGAATGTGCTTGCAGGGCAGAGGATCTTTGTCTGCTATCACTTTTTGGAAATTGATCTCTAGCTATAAAAACAACTCTGAGTCCCCTAGGGATCCCTCTACATCCTTAAAAAGCTTAGCTTGGTTCTTTCTTGGTTCCTGACACCTGGTATTGAGGTTGGAGTAGATAGTTTTAGCATTCTGCTATAACTTAAAACTCTATGAAAAGGACCACATGCTTTTTATTCTCTGGTAGTTTGGGACTCCAAACTCTGTGAGTGCATGTCATCTAAAGAAAGGAGATGCAAACTTTTCAAGAGACTTCTAAACCAACATCTCTTCAGTTTGGATAACCCAGAAAATAGAAGGAGCAAAACCAGTAAGCATCTACTGACTGCTTTTTCATTCATTGTTCTCAGTCACTGTGATACAAGCTAACGTCTAAGAAATAGTAGTTAGTAGTGCATACAATTTTTTTTTTTTTTTAAAGTAGTAATTAGATTAGGACTTTTGCTTTACATATAGTTTCCTATCTGAAGGCAACATCCCTTTGCACATTTAGGCCAGTAATCAGCACAGCAGACCTGCTCCTACACAAGACACACTCTCCAATGAGTTCACCTACAAGTTCCTCTTCTCAGCTGTTGTGTTTTCAGACACTTAACACACCGATCTGTCTTTTTTCTNAGCACCTTCCCCTCTGTCTTTTTTCTTTTTTTTTTTTTTTCTTCCTATGGTCTTTTTTGCTCCCTTGAGTGAGTTCCCTGCAGTGGACCTAGAGAAAATTGCTTTTGCTGAGGATGCTATCATTGTGTTTCTGTGTTTTGGCAAGATATATTCATGTGCTGATGGTCATCAGCAGGTGTTCTGGAAGACTTTACTGTGCCTAATTTATAAGCGCTGAAGTCTTTTATTGATTATACCTATGACACTTTTGGGATAAAGAAAATTTCTTTTCCCAAATAACTTTTATATATATATATAT
>VWZW01003110.1:621405-685859 GCA_013397115.1 Edolisoma coerulescens | reverse complement strand
GGGGTGTCTCCCACCAATTTTTAAAGACAGGCTGACTCATGAGGTAGGTTTATCTTTCTGGCCACAGAAGCACAAACTGCTACTTGTTCCAAAACCAGCTCTCTCAAGACTTAGACTAATGGCTTAGCCTTTGACTCAGTCTACTTCTCAGTAAAACAGAAACAGAACTGAACATCACCTGGTTATGAAGAATCAGTAACCAGCACGTACTGCTAAACACTATGAATATAAAAAATGTAGTTACCTAATTACCTGTCATGATTTAACCCCAGCCAGCAGTCAAGTACCACACAGCCACTCACTCACTCCCAGTGAGATCATGGAGAGAATCAGAAGAATAAAAGCTGGAAAACTCTTGGGTTGAGAAAAAGACAGTTTACCAGGGAAAGCAAAAGCCACACACACAAGCAAAGCAAACCAAGGAATTAGTTAATTAATTCGCTGCTTCCCATGGGCAGGCAGGTGTTCAGCCATCCCCAGGAGAGCAGGGCCCTATCACATGTAACCATTACTTGGGAAGACAAACACCATCATTCCAAACATCCCCTACTTCCTCTTTCTTCCCCCTACTATATGTGCACTGAGCACGATGCCATATGGTCTGGAATATCCCTTTGGTCACTTTGGGTCACCTGTCCCAGCTGTGTCACCTCCAAACCTCCCATGCACCCCCAGCTCCCTGACCATCTTCGCAACATGGAAAGCAGAAAAGGCCTTGGCTCTGTGTGAGCCCTGCTCAGCAATAACAAAAGCATTTCAATATTATCAACCCTGTGTTCAGCACAAATCCAAAACACTTACCAGTCACTGTAAAGGATATTAACTCTATCCCAGCTGAAACCAGCACCTTACCACATATTATGATACTAAGAAATATTCCTAGTTAAATGACACCTAAAATACTGTGAGTTTTGTGATCTTAAAAACAACTCAATAAGGAATGAGTTGTCAAAGACTTACAGGAAACTTGGTAACACTAGAGTCACTTTGTTTTCTTCCATCTTCTCCTCCTTTCTAGAATATTCAGTCCTAAATTTCGTTTTTCCAATCTGATTTCTATGCACTTAGAGGAGCTACTGCCAAAATGAGTGGCTTGTGTCTAATATTGATCAGCAGGGACAAGAAAATGCTAAGTCTGGCATTTGTGTGGCGTATTCCATCACTGATTTGATGATATCCATCAGATCCAAAACATTAGTTAAATACCTCTTTTAAAAATCACATTAAAACAGAATACCATTCAAAATATTTTAATACCATTTGTGGAACACTAATGTGCAAGTGGAGGAAGCAACTAAAATGAATATTATGCTGGAATCACTTGTGCAACACTAAGAATGGTGGTCAAACGCGAAATGAGAAATTTATGCTTTTGCTTCATATAGGGATGTCACATAAAAGCCATCCCACTGCTATTTTCATATTCTTGGTCAAACAACCTACAGGAAAGGCAGTTACTCTCTTGATTTCTGATAATTTATTAAAATTAATAAATTATCATAGTCTGTGTAAACCCCATTTGTTCTATCCCTGGTCAGTTCCTCAAAGCTTTCTAGTAACATTAATCTGGGTTTGTAAAGTTAAACAGAAAATAAAGTCAGTAATTTGTTTTACAACATCAATGCTACAACCACTGTCTTGAAATTCTGTTCCAAAGATACACATCCTGCCTAGAGAGATCCACTATTTTGTTTTCATAAATTTGGTCTCCTCTTTCTCTGAGAAAATCCAGTAAACAAATTATTTAGAAATGAGAATTAATTTAAGAAGAATACATGTCCCAAGACCAAGCTGTAATTTGAAACAGACTAAGTGTGTTTGTTCTTTGGCTTTAACAAGAGTAACTACACTGGTAATTTCCCAATAATTTGATACTTAAACATGTTCAGAAAGAGCCAATCAAACAACGGTTTATCCTCAAGGAGAACTGCTGCTCTGCCAAGGAAATGAAGCAAATCAAACCTTTCAAAGGCAGGTGCATTTTAGAGGGCACAGAGCAAGGGCAGCTGGCACCTTCACATGCAAGCAGAGGTGTGGAAGGTTGACACTGCAGAAAAATCCTGAGATTTTATTTAACCAAAAACTAAAGCCATCAGATTCTGTTTGCAAACTGAAAGCATCTTGTTAAAAAACACAACACGTCCAAGGCTTTATGAAAACATTTTCTTGTATTTGCAGCAAGGACAAGTCAAGTTATCTCAGATTCCCCTCTGCTGAATGAACCAAGTCATTAAACTGGCATTTGCATTGAAAGGCTTTTCACAGGGTTTTCTGTCAGGCCTTTCAAACAGGGATGACATGAATGAGGGCCAGCTTACAAATGACGCATTGTTGAATGCATGTGGGAGCAAACAGCCCCCATTGTGAGTGCAGGTGGGAAAGAAAAATGAATAGACAAGGAAGCTCATGGAGACGAAGACTCTCATTATTGATGGGCTATGTGCATGTCTTTAATGAAGCTTACCCAATAAAAGATAGATTTTCCCCTTATCCTCCTCTTTAAAAATTAATTACCCTGAAAAAGATACAACGGTGAAACATCTCAGATTATACATGCTTTTCTTTTGTCATTACGCCACTAATTTAGATCTAGAAATATCTTCCTAAAAATATCTCATGGGATTTAAGTATTTCAAAACTCAACTCAATTTTTTACAGAAATAGCCTCATGGCCTTTTATTCAAATGAGGAAACTGAGGCATGTTACCAACAGGATGCAAGAAAGACAACTTAAAACATAGGAGTTTTTAACTCCTATCCTTTAGCTAAGGAATTAAACATCAACTTTCATTTTATCCTTTCTTAAGTAGGATGCAACCACATGCCCTAATGCCAAATGTTTATACAAACAAGAACAAAACCAGAAGCACAGACGATTCAATGACACTGCATAGAAAATATTATCTTCCTGTCACAACCTTTTTCCCTGTAAATAGTCTCAAATAGTCTTCTGCCATATTTTTACACAGCTGCTTCATTAGTTTTCTCTCCTGTTGCCTGGTGGCAGCTTTCATCCATGTTTTCCGCACTGAAAAGACACTTCAAGTCTTATTTGAATAGATTTCTTTGCCATTCTGTTGTCTTCCTCCAGCTTCTATTTTACAGTGGAACACACTCAGGCAGTATTTTTGCACTGTCGTTTCTGGATCATCTACCATTACGGTCTCTCAACACTTAATTTTGCAAGTTGTTTCTATTTATGGTGGAAATGCTTAATTCTACTAATTTTCAACTCACAAACTGCATCTTGGTTTCTTAAGAATATCATTACCTTCACCAGATCCTTGAAAACTGCTTATTTTACTCCATGTCACCAGAGATCTTAACCACTGTATAGTTTTCCTCCAGGTTAATATCATTAAGCAGTGTGGGGCCAGGAACAGAGCCCCAAGAGACTTCAGTAGAAATACATCTGTAATACCAAGACACCTGAGCAACTGCCATCAGAAAACCAAAAGTACCATCTTTAGTACATCAACATGTGGATACAATACATCCTGTGAGGGGAAACAAACACTTTACAGAACTTTTACTTCCAGTATAAGAACCAACTGATCCTTGAATTTAAAGGTCTAACCCAAAACTGAAGGCAAGAAGGGAGTATAGGGTGTGAATCTCAACCTCACACCCCTAGGGTCTCTAAAATGCCAGGATTCAGGTATAGCTCTGCATACCTTGCACAACTCTTAACTTTGTGTTAATTACAAATCTCATTTGCTGCAGATCATCATGCATTCCAGAGAGATTATGCAAGTCTCATCTGGGACTAATAAGCGAGTATGAGATTTTGAACTGAAAAGGTTCTAACTTAAGTATCAGATACACTTGGAATTTAATTAAAAATAAAAAGCTAGCCTGATGATGCTTTTTAAAAATTATTTTACTGATTAGAAATAATTATATTACTTTTTACACTTAAAATGCAGGTCTTAGGTTGAACATTCATCCATTCATTGCTCTTTTTAATTACTGATACCACACTATCAACCGTCTTCTGGAATTTCCCGAATGCTCCAAGATTTAGGCTATACCAAGGTTACAGATAACTTGTCAAGATAAGTTCTACAATATCTGCCAGAAGTTCAGTCAAAATATCTTGATGGAAATCAAAGATTAAAAATATTTTACTTTGATAAATACTACTAGCAAAATAGAAAAGAATTATCAGTTAGTTATATAAATTAGTACTTTTCCAAAACAAAAATAAGGTATATTAATCTTCCTGAATCATTGGTAGTGCCACTGGTTCTATATGGTTAGATTTATATCTTCTTATATATCTTTTTTCCCCAAGACATACATGCTTGTTTATAAAAAATAGGAAATGTATTTTATTAGTATAATACCCATATTTTAAACATAATTTCTATACATCCTTTTGTCTATTACTCTGAGGTACCTCACTGTGTCATTTCGTGTTTCCATTTGTAGTTACTAAAAAAAAAGTACAAGTACTTTAAGATAAATTTTATTATTTTAAAGTTTCATTTTCTCTACAAACTTTGTTTTGGCCCATGAAGCACGCTTTTCAAGATCATAAGCATAAAACATTCTGAAAACACTTCCCAAGCATCAGTTAGTCTTCCCTCCAAATCCCCTCTCCTAGTTCAGGAATCTCATCTGTTTTGAACTGTACCTGGCTGCATCGAGAATCTGGCATGTTTTCTATTGGTATGGAGCTTTCTTTTTGCACATAAGTCAAAATCCTATTATAACACATACTTTTTGGTTCTGTCATGTTTTATTCTGCCCGATTTATGCCCACTATAAAACTCTTTACATTGTATGTAAGGGTTTTGAGCATGAAATTTGTAGCCTATACAAGTGCTAAAGGTGTTTGAGCTGGGAGGGCAGGGGACACCACACACCGCTGGCAACATTACATCTCGAACATATGACATGGAAGTTGAAACCATCTATGCTAAAGCATTTTCCCTCCATCAGTTTAGAGATGGCAAATAACTGAATAGTCTATTTCTTGAGCGATTTGGCACCTAAAAGGAAATAGTAACTGTGTTTACATTTTGTATTGTGAGCATGCAAGTATTCTAGATCATGTGCTCCTACTTACCAGGAAATTGGAAAGTAACATCATTTTATGTGACTGCAACTTCATTTCTTTTTCACCTACTTAGTCTTTCTTAATGAGGTCATAAATATTTATTTTAACATTTCAAATCCAAGGACCAAAATAGCCATATTTTAGTTACCACTTAGTCAAGTTTAAATTTAGAAATGAGCAATTCCAATTAATCTTAAAAATAGGAAGAAGAATAATTGGGCTCCTAACACTGAGTTTAGCAGTTGCATGATTTCTTTTCATATTCTGGCAAGCGGATGATTGCCTTTCTTCCTTTTGACTCTGTGCTCTAGCCCAATCCATACATCCTCAGCACTTCAGTCATGATTTTAAAGAGGTTCTGATGTATCTAGAAGACTCATTCTTTCAACACAATTTCCCTCTATGCTTGGCAAAAATCACAAGTTGTACAGCACCATTCTTCCACAAAAGAGGAACCAAAATACATTAGCACCCTGTGTGCACCTGCTTTGTCAGTGATTCACATTAAGTGTCATCCTCTATTCATTGAGCAGAAAAAAGATCCAGAACATCTGGGACAATTTTCATGTTTCCTCTGGGGTCTCCTGAGTGATCCATTCGTCTATAAATGTTGGGGGCGGGGGGCTGTTGAGTTTTTTGAGGGTTATTTAGTTTTTTACCACTGTTCATTAAATCTCACCTACAAGTCACAGGCAGCCTCTGTTCTCTGAGAAAGCTGTGCTTCACATCCATCAGAACAATTTCTCGTATCAGCACTCTCTTGGAAAAGACTTATTTTATTAACTTTTATATAAAAATTCAAGTATTATGAGTCTTCTGGGCATATATCCTGGCATAGTAGGTCTGAAATTGGAAGCCTGTATACAATACCACTATACAGTACATCAATTATCAGACTACCCTCTATTCCTGAAAAAAAAAAAAGAAAAATTAAAAAACCAAAATCTGTCACCACTACCCATCTTCCCCACAAAACAACGGGAAACAGTGTACAAATTGCAAACAGAAGTCATGCCTTTCATTTATGCTCCAACTGCACTGAGCACAAGCCTGCATCCATACAGGCCTCTCAGACCTTCCAAACATCCTTGAACTTCCTTCCCTGCAAATCCTCTTGGCTAGCTACATTCACCCAGAAGCTGCACTCAAAAACAACCACTTCAGTACACCTAGTTTCAGCCAATGTTGCTGGCACCAAGAGGTAAACAGTACTGTTTTGTCTGTACTTTTCAAGGTCAGTAAGTCTTCAGCAAGGTCCCACTTCAAAAACAGAATGTTTAACACTTTGTAAACCAGATTCAATATTTTAATATCCCAAATCAGTATCTGATAAAAATTTGCTAGAAAAAAAAAAATGAAGTTCATTTTAATGAAAACACATCAGAACTTCTAAGCTCTTCAGCTCCAAGCTCATAAACAGCCCTGTTTTGCTTGCCATTGAAATATTACGCATTTCAGAAATATATGACTCACAGATGGTATTATGCTCCTTCAGACTGCGAACACACACACATCCCCTTTATCTACAACCTCTGTGGTCAGGAATTCACGATGAATTATTTGTTTGATACTACAGCTTAAATGAAAAGTGTTATTTCATTACCATGCACAGTCTAGATTGTAAAAAAAAAAAAAAAAATTATCTTAACATCTTTAATATGCATATCATAAGATCTTTAATGTACACCTCCCCCCTCAGAATCACAGGGAGAAGCTCAGAAAAAGAGAGATTGAATTACTAAATGAAATGTTGAGCACTCTTGTCAGATTAACAAGCAGCTAAACTAAACTGTGAAGATCCAACAGCATAAGAGTGTGGAGCTCCTCTTCAACACAAGTTAACAAGAAGTATATGGAAGTGACACTCAGGAACCCATAAACTTGACAGTAAGTGACAAAAAATAGAAAGGACTTTGTTACCAAGTCTGCCATCTGTTTTTACAGCTTCCTGTGTCATTTACATAAGTAGATAAGAGATTTAAATGAGAACTTCATTAGACTGCCTGTTAGTGATATACCAGGCACTCATCACATTGGTGATATCAGTCACTCACCGATACGAAGCACCTGGCATTAGGTGAGGGTAGTAAGGCAGCAGCTGAACAACAATAGCTCTTTGTCAGCCCTAGGACCAAAAGCTATTACCTCCACCTAGGTGTAACCATTTCTTACAAAGTCTGCATCTCAAAATTAAAACAGAAATGAGATGCAAGTTGTCTTTAAAAATGGGTTCATGATTACCTTAGATCAACAAATCATGTATTTAGTAGGTCAGTACTTAGGTGCAAGGTAAACATTAACAATGCAGAGACACACAAGTTCAGTTTGCTGCAAAGTAATCCACAACTGGATTAGCAAATAATTTGATTGTTTTGTGCAGCTACAAAAACTAAAAAACCAAACATCACCACCCCAAACACACAAACATACACAGAAGACCAACAGTAGAAACAGGCAGAAGCAAAGGAAAAAGCAGGCCTGCCCTTCAGCTGCATGTCAGTCTTAACTCAAGTGTGCAAGCGCTGTAGTTCATTGCTTTAAGCTGACATAAAAACCTGTCAAGTAGCAATCAACCCATTGCTTCTACCCTACCAATTCCTGTGCATCTTTCAGACGCTGGAACAAATCCGAGTTAACCAAGCAAAACAAAATGTTTTACGTGCCATGTCTGTTCCCTAATCTTGTTCAACACGTGGACACAGCTCCCATTCCTTGCGGGCTGAGAGGCGCAGAAGGATTCATTAATTTTCTACTCGCTTATTCTCCTTCCATTTCTTCTACCATGCGAACACAAATCTCAGACAGCACTGAAGAACTCCAGCATCAAGCCATCCTGGTGGTTCTTATGGGGAGCCACTACATTGAGTTTGCCATAAATACAGCATAATAGTTTGAAAAAAAAAAAACCAAACCAAAACCATAAAAAACCCCACCATAATATCACAACAAAAAAGAAGAACACTTCTTTTATGACCTTCCTTCCTGAACATTTTGAATATATTTGTCTTTTGAATGGGATGTTTTTAGTGTTGTAAACAGTGTGGTTCACTATAGTTTCCATATCCCCGCCCCATAATTAACCTCGGTTACATTTCCACTCTACATGATTAATCATTGTTTTTGGTGAAGGAGCCTGTTGTTATTCAGGATAATATAAGGCTACTGTAGTAACTGGAAAACAGTAATATCTCTGTATAACATTTTTCCATCACATTTATGTCATTTGTTTCAAATGTTGTTTCAGAATTTGTCCTTGTCAGTATACAAAGTGAGATAAGCATCTTACAAGGAGCATTCTAGCTAATCTAACAAGGCACTTCACAGGATGAAAGCAGAGCCAGACACCAGTAATGCACATGGAAGCACAAAGCTGAGTTCTGCTAAACACTTTTTATCATCATTATTATCTACTTAGACTTCAGAAAAAAGTATCCAGCCCTGTTTTGCATTTTTCCTATTCTGAACCAAAAAACATTCATAAGAACATACAACATATTTCTTTATACCTGACTGACAAATTTCAACACAGTTGAACAGCAAAAGTAATAATTAAAAAAAAAAAAAACCCACACCTTTTAAAATATAAGGTATTTTCTCTGAATTTTGCTTTGAATTCCTATTTTTCAGTGATTCACTGCAGCTGATAGTCTCTTAAGTTCTTCAACTTAAATTCACTACCACAAGTACACCACTTGATATCACTGAGACCAATCAATTGCAATTTCAGTCACAGCAATTTTATGGAGAATGAAGTTATCTGCAACATTACACTGTTATGCTACAAGTGGTAAGTTTCTTGCTGATGGAAATGGCCACTTGAGTAGCACTCACAGAACAGTAATGCTGAGACTCATTTGCATGTACTAAAAGATGGCAAAGCAGTCATTGGTTTTTGACCTGCTTAGGTTTGTAAGGTTTTTTTTGTCTTTAAACATACAGCTTAAGCTGAGCAATTTGTCACACATTCTGAAATACCAAAACACCAGCATTACGCTCAAACTATTCCTCTTCTGCTTGAATTACTATATTTAGAAGAGCAATTCCCTCTTCTAAGGAAGATGTAGATGAGAATAATTCCAGTTTTCTATGATTCTTTGCAGCATTTACTCTTGAATAAGCAGAAGAGGCAATGTACAGAAGGACCTGGAAATGACTACATTACACCACTTCCACCAAGTAGAAGAGAAAGTAAATTCATCACATGGGGTCATCTGCCTCATTAGCACTACAGTTTTTCTGGGTTTATTCCATCTGGAGTACAGCAATTCCTGCTCCTTTCCTATTCTGCAGCATATTACCGATGTCTATATTATGTTGTTAGACATATGCAGGTGGCTGTCATTGGCATCAGCAGACACAAGCTTTCATCCAAGGGAAACACTGATTTTGATGAACAGCAAATAAACTACATTCTTTGTTCTTAATTTAGCAAACAGGTGTGGCTTTCATCAGCATTCAGTAAGACCTACCTTGCAAAATATAAGCAGAATAAATTTCATAATAAGAACACATACAAGCTTGTGCTTCATTTATGTACAGGAGAAAGCAGAAAAGCAAAGCAATCATCAGAACTGCTGCTTCCAGCTTCAGTGAGATTCTCAATTGATGCAAACTGCAGTAAGTCCAGCTAAGTCAAAGCAATTATTTGCTCAGTGCAGCAACAGAAGCTTACTGCAGCTGTTAATATACCCATTTATAATGTCCTTTGAAGTTGGTTAACAGTACTTTCAAAAAATATCTAAAGTACAATTAAAGGAGTGCGTTTGTTATTTTTTGTATGTTACACTGGCAATGGCAGAAATTCAGATCCACCAGCATGGCTGAGAAAGAAGGATGAGTCAAAATGAAGAAGTAGTGTATCAGGACTTTCAGATCTGTAAGTACACAGCTGTGGGGTAGACAGGTGAGTTACAGGGTAAATGACCTGGCAGAGCCTGAAGTTACTGCTGCCTTTTAGAAATCAATCGTTGATCTGAAAGCACTTTAACTTTTTGAATCCCCCCAAAGTATCTACCAAACAAAGCTTCCTGTAACTCCCCAATTACTGTGTCGCAGACATACAAGCCTGAACACAGAACACAGCCTGACACACAGAAAAATTCCCTAAAAGCTCTCAATACTAGACCAACATAGGACTTGCCCATCTATTGCAGCTGGATAGGACAGGCACTGGACCACAGAAGAGCACTGCCCTCTGGGCAGGAGAGATTAAACAGGTTGCCAAGGTGGGAAGTACATTGTAGCAAAAACTTTGTAAAATAATATTAACCTAGGTTAGGAACATTTGCCATCGTTAAGTGCTTGAGAGGAACTCAATTTGCCTATATGAATTTTGCCCTGTAAAATCTAATCTGCAAAAAGCATACAAATTCCATCTCTTTTTCACTTCTGAGGGTGGAGGCCTGCATTTCTTCGCAGCAGAAGACTAGACTTCAGTGTCACTTCTGTACTGCAACTGTACAAGGATTTGTAAATATGGGGTTTAAATACAACTTAAAAAACAAAAACAAGAACCTGCCCTTTTAATGTGCTGTTCAAGTTATTTACTAAATCTTGCTTAAGCTCTAATAGAGATAAGACTCAAGACTTGCAAAGCGTAAACCATAAATCTGACTAGTCTGCTTATGTTTTGCATATCAAAAGTCAGTAGCCTGTACTCAAATTCCATACATATCTACACACAGACCAGCAGTACAGCATCACAATATGCTCAGATTATAGCAAGGGCATGAAATCCTTTGCATGCAGCAACCTTGTCAGTGTGCAGGTCCCAAGGATTACTTATGACTGCAGAGGCCAAGAGCAAAAGGAGATAAAGTGGACTATTTAACCAGGTCAAAAGCAACAGACTTCATTCAATTACACAGATAGACACACACACAATCACCATTTCCTCTCCTTGTTTATTCTTTTTCATGAAATCATATTCTGGGAGAATACAGTATGTTCATTCCATGATATATGCACCAATCATATTTTATTTTTTAGAAGTTGGGATAACTCTTATGGATTTTCCAGTAAGTCAGCAGGTGCATTACAGAAGATGCCTGTATTCAGCATGCCTCAAAACAAAACAGAACCCCAAACACACACCCTACACTCCCATCCAATTCTTCCTGGAACCAGATATATTCCGAAGTCATGGGCAGATACACTCCATTGCTGTATCATGGATTAGAGAAGATCACCTATTGCTAATTCCTTCACTAAACTATAATGACAACAACAACAGGATCCATCTAGATTACTACATTGAAATTCAGGGAATTTCTTGTCTTCACAACTGGAACATCAGCACTTTGTTATTGTTTTTTCAGTTTTTGCCTTCTCCTACAGGTAAATTTTGTGGTCAAAAAGTTGTGATCTGAATATATATTCAGCTAAGAATGGGCCATAACAAAGGCAAAGAGCATATAATATAACCTTAACCTCTTCACAGTTCTTTTAACATATCCAAAAAACGCAATCTGACGTTCTAACCTTGACTAGACTTGGTGTTTTATTGCCACACTGTAGTCCCCAGCATGAAGTTTGTCCATGTAAATTTCCACTTCCTCATACTTCCACTATCCTTACTTTTGGCACTTCTTAACAGTAGACCCAGCAAGTCCTGCCCATCCCACCTCTAGCATACAAATATTTTAAATACAAAATGCAGCATAAACCTGATACCTGCTTTGTTATCTGCACTCCATTCTTAATAGCAGATGCAAGAAAATGTCGATATGAATCCAGACAAAAAGTGATGCACACCATTTCCCCTCCCCACATCCACAAATTATTCCTCATTTTCCCAAGGAAAATGAGGGAAGGAGGGAAGGCTACAATAACAGCTAATAGAATTAAAACACAGTTTACATGTTGCTCTTGGTACCACCATCACAAGCAGACTTGTCACTGATTCATAGAAAGAGGGAGGAATACGATAAATTTACAGCAAGTTTAGCATTGCAGGAACAAGGAGCATACTCTTTTTCGTTGAGGCAGAAGATTTTATTTCTGGACTAGATGTTTTCTGCCTCCTTTGAATTATCCTTTTTGGTTTTCCACACCATGGTTGCCCATACCACTAAAAAATGCAGAAGAAATCCATTCTGCAAAGCTTCCCCATCAAAATTTCTTCACAGGGAAGTCCCTTGCTCTTCTCCTGCCCTCTAAATACTCATGTCATTGATTTGGCCTCTTCTGTTTTCAAGTCTCTTGTAGATACCAACACAGTAGTAGGTTTCTACTTTGCATTAACCATCTAGAAGAAAAAAAAAAAAAAACAAAAACAAGACTTTTAAAATTACCTGTTCCAATTACTTAACACTACCTCCTCTAAAACCACCACAGTAAAAAACCAGCCTCCCAACTAGGCTGGAAACAGGAAAAAAAAAATAAGTACAAAGGGAAACAAAAGAGAAAGAAAAAATCTTTGAAAATTTTACTGAGTGTTCAATTTTAACTACTGTGTAGTGTGAAGCAGGGCTAAAACACCAACATCTACTTTTAGAGGCTAGCCTAAACATACAGAACAGAATAGTAAATACCAAAGTCCTTTCCTGTTTTGACTGCTATACACAGGAGCTATCCTTCTATTCAAACTTGCATTGGTTATCTTTTTTATACTTAATGCAAAATAGGGAAACTAGACCTTGAATCCTATTCATCCAGCTGCTGAGATAATTGAGCAAAGACAGTCAAGTGATGAACAGGAAGCAGTGTCAACAGTTACATTTTGTCCTGTGCTATTTATGCAAGGAATAGATATTAGCAAAATGAGTATTTTTCTGTCCTCACTGGAGGAACAAAAGTGATGTGATGAGAAGTCAATGAGCAACTCATTAGGGTTCATAATATGCTTTAAACAGCACTGCATTGAGCATTATGATCCATTCTTCACATTAATTCAAAGTCCAAGAGAAGGTTTGAATATAAAAGGAAAAAAAGCTACTAAAAAATGGATGTTCTTAGCCAGCACAGTCTCCACTAATGAATTTGTTGACAAAAGCTTCTATTGGTTTCATTGCTGTTAGCTCTATAGTCAAGTGAGCCAGCTGGACTCTGTTCTGACTCATGCAGCTTCATATCTAATTAAGTTTCATTTATGGAATCAAACTCCTCCAGTGGTTATAACCTTGCTGGAGACAGAGGGTCATTAACTTCCAAAAAAATTTTTTGCGTGTATGTGTGATAAAGAAAAATACCTACTTTTACTGTCACTTTTCAAAGCAAATATGCAATACTAGGTTGCTCAACACAGTCATTCTGTGATCTGAATTATTCCTTAATAATTATATTGCTCTTACATAGCTCTTTCCCAGATATTTATTTTGGCACCATAGCTGGCCCTTGATTTATATATTCAGCAGCTGCTATTCAGATAATTGAAGAGTTAATGGAAGCCATTAATGAAAGAGGTAGAGGTGCATTCATTTTCTGAAATACTGTGAAAAGGTCCTGGTTCCAATTCAACAGTAATAAAAAGGCAAAAATTTATATATATTTGCACTATAATCTGTAAAAATTAGTTTTCACTTGTAGTTCTGGAGTCAGTATTGGGAAAGTTTTAAATTCTAACTGGAAACTTTTATTGTCCATTTGTGATCACATGCAAACTAATACCCTTCTAAGGAAAAAAGTCCTTTTTTTTTTTTTTTTCAAATAAGTGAGTGATAATCACAATAATAACATAACTTTTGATAACTTTTTAATTCTCATTCCTGAATCTCTTAGCCAGGAAACAGAAGGAAAATAATTAATGGCTAAATTTGCACATAATTTTCTGTAAAAATAAATTAGTTCTGATATCTCTCAGAGAAAGAAAAGAGGCAGGTGATAAGAAATGGTAAAAAGTCAATGAAATCTCATATTTTTAAATAAATTTTATCAACTTATCCACAATCTCTGATGTGCTTCCATTTTCAGTACTGCATTGGGAAAATCAAATGACAAGTTGCAGAGTTTCTAGAATTATCAATTAAGGAAGATGGAAGACAGAGAAAAAAAGTGAAAAAGAGAAAAGGAGAGAAAAAGAAAAAAAAAGAAAACCAAAACAACCAAGTTCACCATGGCCTTAACTTAAAGCCTGTTCTACAGTCTTTTTTCCTCAAGACCATTAAGTCAACTATCAAAGATTTTGATTTTTTTTTAAATAAATTTCAACAATATTTTAAAAATGGTAAGAGTAATTGCTAAATTTTGATCCTTCCAATGCCCTTGCTGATGAAGTTTTTCCACAAGTAAAATATCTCACTTCTTTTAATTTCACCATCTTCAAAATAAAGGTCCCTACTCTAAAGCACAACTTTTATGAAGATAAATTAATCTACAAAGCACTTCAGAGATCTGGTGCTCACATTCCTCTTGAAACATCTTGCCAGGTTATTTTACCATCCTTTCTTAAGTATGTGTCACATTAAAAAAAAAAACTATAGCTATTGGAAGGAATTTTGATAAAGGATAGGTTTCTTTTATCATTGTTTTTTAATTCCTTCCAGAGTATTAGCTGAAGATCAAATATAATTTGTGGCAATAAGAGCACTTAATCTCAAAACCATATACTTTACATTTTATCAGCATAATCCTTTTATATCCCAGGCTATACATAGACATTAAAGTCATCTACTAATTAATCACAGATTACTGAAAACACACATATCTAACCGAGTCGTAAAAACCGCCAATATAGTCAGACATTCTTTATCACCTTTTCGCAGTCAGTTCCAAGTAACACAGACTCTTGCAAAGATATGGAGAAGTTTAATATAAAAGCTACATCTTATGACTGACAAGTGGAAATACTACACCCAAATGTATTAATTTCTTTTTGATAAGGTTTAGATGAGTCATGGCATGATATGTCTTCATGCAAGAAGTATGAACTGAATCAGGAATCTGCAGTACATCTGGGTTTCACGTATTGTTTATTTTAATTAATATTATTATTGCCATTACACATAATTTCTTCCGAAGGTAACATGTCCCTCTTTGGTCTTAATAAATTCCTACCGTTTGATGCAGACTAATTAGACCAAGTACCCACTTTAATACTTCAAATAAGCAGCTACATCTTACGGTTTAGTGATAAGAAATATCCAGAGGCACAAAAATGTTCTTACAATTACAACAGAGCTGTTTGTATGAGCGCAAATTTACCTTGCTTCTATCATGACTCTGAACAAGTCTCTCCTTTTTGTTTCACGATTTTTCTCTTTTACATTTATTGCAGGGTCTTCATTCTCTACGAAGTAGGACATCAGAAAAATACCTTTTTCTAATGTGTATGTAAACTATGAGTACTATCAGCAGCTCACTTTTTTTTAAATACAATGTTGAACAAACCTTGCCTTAAGTCATGTACTATGACAGCAAAAATTCGACAGCATACCACAGTACAGGTATTAGGGTGAGAAATACATATACTGGGAAAGGGTAGCAATAGATTAGCTACAGAAAGAAGAGATGATCTAACTAGAGATAGGGACTGCTGAGATCTGTATTTAATGGCAGAGCTGCTTTGAAGATAATTTAGCCATGTACTGACACAGTTTGAACTTTGAGAAATTGCTTTTAGATGGAATCGCTGACACCAAGAATAGTCCAGAAATACTCTTGGAACACAGGGCTCTCGGGAGAGGCCTGTGTTCAGGCCAGACTGCTGTGAGAGTTGCATGGGCTCCTTCTAAGCATCCAGGAACCAAGTGGCTGAAGAGTCCAACAGCTGCAGCTTGGGAATTTGGCTTAGCTAGATGAGAAGGTAGAAGTACAGAGGATTCTGCTTTTGGGAACGGACCTGGGCATTATCACCAGCAGAAGACAGAGGGCTCTGGTGTGTAGAAGTTTCAAGAGACCTGTAGGCTGAGAAGGAGGGAAGCATTGCTCAAGGTACTGCCAGAACAGGGTCCATCAAAAGCACCAGCCGTGAGGACTGCTGGGTGAGGCCAGGTTCTTCACTAGCTCATTATGTTACAATTGTCAGAAAACGCTGGCACTCAGCTTTAATCTTTAGCATAAAAAAGTTTATTCCTACTTATTCCTACTTAACCAAGAGAACACAAAGTAGCTGGCATGGTGAGGCTGAAGCAATTCCTCCAAATTACAGGCCAAGGCACAGAATTACCAGTAGTGGGTATATTTCAAGAAGGGACCAACTGTTGAAATTGCAGTCCTGTAGTGTTGAAAGTCACGTTTTACCCAGACCTTTGGCATTAGCACTGCTACTGGGGATTCTGCGTTCCAGAAATCATAGAATGATGTCATTCATATTTCCATATTTCCCATCATTCTGGATGTTAACAAGTTAGTTACCCATATGGTAGCAGCAGTGACCACATAGATAACCTACTGGTGAGAGAAGGGATGGTGAGTTATTGACTAAGTCATCATACACTAAAAATCATTAGATAAGCATTTTTTTAGAAAGGCAATAGTATTTCCCTAATTAAGGCATCTTAAATTATTTCTGATAACAGAAGTCAACACTCCAAATGAGGAATCCCACAACACACTGTCAGATCTGTTTACACCACCAAATGAGACAGAAGAATAAATAAGCAACATTGACATCTGTGTCACAAATGTAAACACTTCAAAAGACTGTTTTTGCCAGCACCAGCAGAGAACCATTGGTGCTTCTGAAACAGAAGCAGAAACCTGTTGCACTCAAAGTAAAATCAAACTCAGCAAGACATAATTAATATTCAAATGCCTTGAGCACAAGCATACGCAAACTAAAACAGCACAACCAGCAAGCACTGATAAGTACCATGTGACATTGTTACACCACTAATTACAGAACCAGCAGCCAGCATTTCTAACCAAGCTAAGCATAAATAGAATTAATTGAAAAGGAGCAAACAGAGGCTTATTATGGAGTTACACAAATAAGATAGAGTAAGACATGTGCAAGTAGCAAACTCTGCAAGGTAACAAAAGATGTCAGACAGGAAAGATGTTCTGCTGAACTGTTTTGGATTTCTTATACCAATGGGAAAGATGTTTAGTGAAGCTAGCCAATGAGACCATATTCTCATTTTGGAAAGGGTGTTAAAACTGATCTACTTGTTTTTCTACTCATTCCCACCGTGGCACTATGACATACACATTCTCTACACCAGAACTGTTTTAATGCAGAAATTGCTGATACAGTGTTAACTTCTTCATGAATAAGCACAGCAACAAAAAGCTGAATGGAAAAGAAGTAAAGAGAGTTAAGAAATCATTTATTCTGGACTGAAAAACATTCATCTTTATTTGTGCCTCCAAATGATCCAGCATAAAGGAAAAATACACATTCTATTGCCTGACAGATGTTAAAGTCTGTGATCAGGCTGTGACAGATCCAGATTCAAAGTGCTGTTTTGTCTCAATCAGACCAGAGATTGCCTGGATTCTCTAAGATATCCCAAGCCAATAAACTACTCAATAGACTATGAAAACACAGACTTTGTACTCCTCTCAAAGCTATTGACAAAGAAGTAAAAAAAAAAAAAAGTCTCCATCGAAACTTTTTACTTTACCAAGAAGTTTTATAGAAAAAGTTCACGCAATTTCTAAATGAAGGCAGAAGCATTAAGTACTCTCCGCTAAAGAAAAAGGTAACTTACTTAGAGTGGTTACTCAATGCAAATGGGTAGAGAGAAAAAGCTTCAGACCTTACAGTATGAGTTTTCCTAAACTGAAGCTTTTTTCATCCAAAGCCTGTGCAGTACATTCAGCATGCTTGATACTTCGTGTATACTCTATAAATAGTTATATACTGGGAGATAGTTAGATAGACAGTTTACTCTGATTTTTTTAATTCAGAAGTAGTCAGAATTTAACACTCTCATAACAACTGCACAAATTAACTTATATATGAAAAGCCTTTTCTCATCATTTCCATATACAGTAAGTTTCCAATTAGCCCAAAACAGAATCAATATTGAAAAGGAATAAAGTGAGAATTAGTACCAAAAATGGAAAAAGTTTTCTTATAAAAGATGAAAGTGTACTGAAATGTGCAAAAAACCCCTTTTTTTTCCTTTGCTATGAACTGAATTTTATGAACTGACCTGGCCTAAACCTGCTGAGCAATAGGACTTGACAAAACATATCAAGCAGATTGTCAAACCACACCTCTCACTCCCGTGATAGAAATTGGCCTGAATCCCAGCACAGGATAACTAAAGCAGTGAAGCTGCATCCATATACAAGGATAACTTATGATTTTAAAATTATTAACCCACATTAAACAGACTGGAACACTAAGGGGTTGGTTATTTTCTCCTATAAATTTTGCAAGGATAAGACACTTTGGGGCTCTTTTTTATAATACAAAAACATCACACAGTGAACATATCAAGCCACTGGGGCTGCCAACATCCATGTTCATCTCTCATCAGGTATAGTTTGGAGGGAAACCAATAAGCAGACATTGGTGAAGAAAACCCTTGCGCGCTTCAATGAATATTCATTACATCCTCTAATTTATTATCATGTTTACAGCCAAAACTGCAGAGCAAATTACATTCTACATAAGGTCCCGAGGGGGTTTTCATTTCCACAGCTTGGACTGGTACCAAAATAAAGCACATTAGAAAGAAATTGCAAAGAGAGCCATTAATATTTAATGGAACTACTAACAGCAGTGCTCCTCATGACAAAGTCACAGGGCAGAGGAGGGAAGGATCATTCAGAACTTTGCTCTACAAAAGTCTTCTCATTAAGCAAACTGAATTCAAACAGACAAACAGGTGGCTTTCTAAACAAAAACAAAAAACCAAACCACAAGAAATTCCCTCCACCCCAATAACAAAAAAACTAAAATCCCCACAGCACAAAAAATGAAAGAACAACCACTCACATTGAGTAGAAATAAGCAGCAAAAAATTGACCTAAGAGATAACAGACAGCACAAAGGAGAAATTAGCTTTTATTACACGAGCAGAGCAAAATTTGAAACTGCCTATGCACAGAGCAGAAGTATCATATGGAGAAAACCCAAAATAATCAGTGGCTGGCAAATGTAAACAAGTCAATGAACATGACAACTCTGAAATTTCCATTTTCTAGCAGAGAAAAAGCTTCAAACTGCCCATCCAAGAGAAGGGAATTAAAACACAGGGAAAAGCAGGTGTCCAGCAGCCAGTAGAACGTTTACAGCATTAGCACAGATGGTATAAACTTGTAACATCTATCTAGTGATTCAAGTAGGATGGCTGCAGAAGCACAGTCCCTGCAGATGGCATGACAAATAGGAATACTCAGACTGGTCTAGATTCATTTTCAAAACTGAAAGCAGATACAGTAAGGTCACTTAATCCAGCTGCTTGTTCTCTTCCTGCTCATCGAAGCCAATGAGGAAATCCCCATTACTGCTGCTCTAACACCTGGTTTTCATCAACTGTTCCTTATCTCTTTCCATCTACTTTGTGCCTTTCTGTGGAAAGAATGAGACTGGGAACAACAGAAAGCATTCTAAATTGAGTCAGTCTAAACAGCAATTAATTTAAGTGAAAATATCTTCTAGGCACAGATCAGAATTCCCACCATGTTTCTGTCTTAGATTTTTAATATTTTCTCTAGGATGCAGTTTTCCAAACTACATTTGGTTTAGGTACCCAACTGGTACAGCTGCCAGGGGAACTAGCAAAGATAGCTACAAAATACAGACACAGAGGTCAATACCACTTAAGCAATATGGGTCCTTGTCTTTTTTGTCATGCCTTTTTCTGATCATACAATAAAACCATAACTTGTATGAAAGAGCATTAAGTATGAGGGCATTTGTGACATTAACCTTTTCATTGAATGTTCCAGAGCATCATTATACCATTTTGTGCTTGAAGTGTTCTTCCAGAAGGAATTTAAACTCATAAATGTATTTAAATTCTGACCTATGTTCAATAAAAATAACAGAATAAATCCCAAAACAATATGTTGAGGTTTTTTAGTCATATTACAAATGTGTGTTTTTTTCTGGAAAACAATTGCTCTTACAAGAAAACATAAATAGCAAAATAAATGTGATTCAGTTTTAGATTTACAAAAAACACCAGGTGGAGTCAGGAGTAAAAGTCCTATCAATTTTCATCACCGAGGCACTAACAGAGACTTTATCAGGTCCCCAAAATTCTGGCTTCCAAATTTTATATTTCAGTGGCCTTGCATTGAACCCTACCCCTTTATTATCAACTTTGGGGCCATAAGGGCCTTTTACCAATGCTACTTTTACAGTAATTTCTCAGTTGGACCTATATTTTTTCACCCAAGCCCCAGAAGTCAAAGAATGTTTCTCTGGCCAGAGGAACTAATACAGATCAGAGTCTGAAGAGCTGCTAACTCAAGCAGCGACAAGAAAAAACCCAGTGTAAAATACTAAGAAAGGTGTTTTTCTTCAGAAGAGCTGGGGGTAGATGAGCAATTTTGCCAAGCAGGAATGCTTTAGCATTAACAGACAAGAGGTGACAGACAAAAGTAGTTCATCCCTAGGCAGAGGAGATTAAACTCCCCAAGTTCCCTGGGGTTTATGTACACCAGGCACTAGAACTGTCTGTGTTCATTCCAAGTCAGAAAACTTCTTTGTTCCACAGACTTTAAAAGCACATGGTATGGAACCAATTAAAAGATACAGGAGACTCAAAGCTGTAAGTCCCCTAAATCATGAGCTGGAGAACAGGTGCACACCTGAGATATTCTGGAAAGAAACAGGTGGCAGTGGACAGACAGCAGCCAGCATGGGAATCAGCGTTCAGCTTGTGCTTCCCTCCACCCAGCCAAAAAAATATGAATAATGCAGGAAAATGAGAAAATTCAAGACAGCGGATTAGACCATTCATCTTCAACCTTGTAATTTTCTTTCCTTCTGAATAATAATTTTTGGAAGGGGAAAGAACTAGTGAGTAAGTACACCCAGCTCCTCAGAGAGCCTCACATAAGTGAGATGCAAGTAACTAACTTAAATCTTGAGGAATGATCTTTGTGTAAAGGCAAAGTTGTGATGAACATAAGCTGGTCTCAGTAGAAGAGGTATCAGATATCATTGGATCTGATCAGAACTGATTATTAGAGCAAGTCACAAGGAACATGACAACTTTTAGAAATAAAGTGGTTTCCCATTAAAACACTAGTATGTCAAATTCTGAGATTATAGCTGATCAGCAGTAAGTTAATATATAGAAATATAACCCTTCAGTGAGAATCTCATTTGCTGTCCACTTTAGGTACAGCACACACGAGGAATGTCCATGTGTAAGGTGCTGTTCTTGGCTGAACAAGTTCTTGGGAGAGCAACACAAATCTAGGTCAAGGTTAAGAGTTGGAAAAGTGTTTGAAAAGAGATATAGAATAGAGGTATTTTCTAGCTCCACATTTCACTGTGATTGAAAACAGTCTGATGTAGCCTGACTGCTCATGCAGAGGGGGACACACTGAGCAGAATTTGATATTGAATCACAGATAGCTGTACAGGGAAGGCTCAGGGTGTCCAATCCCAGCTGAGTACGCGTGGAGGACAAACTGTGATTAATGTCCAAAGTTAAAGCTGACAGCAGCTATTACAGAGTGGATTACACAGCAACCTAACGTAATATTGCCAGACATCACCCTCAATCAAGCCTCTCTCCTGAACAAAGTGATCAACACTAATCCCATTGCCATGCTATTATATTAGTAGACTCATAAGCTTTCCATTCCCCCACACCACATACAAAGATGATGGCTCCTGGCCATTTGGAACACCAAAAGTTCAGACTTGCCTGAACATTGCTAAAGATTCTAAAGATTCATTCTCTTGGAAAAATCTTAGCTAACAATAAATCCTTCAACACCTACAGCTGAGAAACCATGCAGATGTCAGCAATGGATGCCCTGAGCTAGCACACCCTTGTGCATCAATGTGACAACTGCATTATAAACACTGTTTTTTGTATCACACATGCTTAAGCAAGCAAAATGATTACAGATTACAGCCACATCACTCAATTGGCTAAACCTAAAGGAGAATTACTGCAAATGAGCTTTGGCAAAGAGATTTTATTCTAAACTCCCAAATGGAAGTTTTATTATTTTGTCTGGTCATATGCCAAAACACGTCACAAAATATATATAAAACACATGGAAAATGTTCTATAGCTAGTATTGCCTAATGAGAACTTGAATCAAATGTACCCACTCTCTCCAAATGCAAAACATCTATAGCTCACAGACTTGTTTTGCTGATATTTTTCTCTTTTGATTTGTTTTTAACCGTAAGAGTACCATTTCAATTATATTTAAGTATACTACAGAAGCAGCATTTACTAAGATCAAAATCTTTTCCATGTTTTTCTTCAGTTGTTTAGGTCACAATCAAGCCTGGAATTCTTTAATTTTTTTTTCAACTTTTCAGATTTGTTTTGGCTTTTGAAACCACCCAGTGCAAACCAGAATATTAAATTAAGCATTATTTTTGTGATGTATTTTAGAAAGAAAAGGGGAGAGGTTAATACCAAACAGTTAATAGGTGCCATACTAGACATTTATGTTCATATCTTTATGAAACCAATTGCAAGACACCAGTTGGCCTGCATGTAAAGATGAATTTAGAATCATTTAACTTTATTAGGTTAGACAACTAAATTTTCCACTGTACTTTAACTAATCAATTTAAGGAAATATCTGCTGCCACAAATATGATTCACCATACTCTAAAATTAGATGTGTAAAACATCTAAATAGTATAAATTATTTGAGAGAAGCAGTCTTTTCCCTGCCTTGACTCTACAGGAACAGGAGAAGGGATAGCACTACAGTTTAGGCCAGATGCCAAACTTTGAGCTAGACACATTAAATGGCACAAATCACACCCTGTACAGTAATGATTTCAGTACTGATTGGCAGCTTCAGTCTTCAGATCTTCTGCATCACAACCACCATGTCATACATGTGTAATACTATCCTCAGGGTTAAAGTAGTTCAGTCACATAAGCAAGGTACAGCAAGTTTGAAATGAACCTAAGTGAAGTAAACAGCTTAAGTAACTGGCACTTATTTCAAAGATTTATCCCTAACTGCATTAAGGAAAACTGTGAGAGGCATTAACACATTCTCTGCCATAAGTACTTTAGAAAAACCCTTGTGATGCAGTACCAGCTGTGCTGAATATGCACTTAAATCAGTCCTTTACAGTGTAGTTAGTCCATAACATCATCACCAGGCACAAGAACCTCTTTGTCACAGCAATTTATCAGCTTCCAGCAGACCCCTCCTTCCCAAGACAGCAAAGCCCAGAGCCCAAACTGCTGCCAAGTGCACAAGCACCTGCCTCAGCTGGGCTCTCCAAGGCAGGCTCAGCCCTCGTTCAGGCTGAGCATCAGTTTGCCAAATGGATTCTGACATCTTGCCAGAGGGGAGGGCTCCTCCAAGCTCACTTGCATGCCGTCTCTTCTCCCGCATCTGCAAAACCTGCAGCTAGCCTAATGTCTCCAGCTGCTCCTACCTTTACTCCTCTCACCAGCATTCGAGCACCCAGAGGGCACCTACTATGTCTGAACACATTTAATCAGAGCAAACTCAGTTCAAGTTGTTGCAAACAGAAAGGCATTCAAAAATCATTGACTTCCAACAGATATTGGATCATCATTATGAAATGGAAAAGGAGTTAGGAGTAACAGCAGTCTGCTACCCATATTCTCACACTACCTCATCTCCTTGGAGTAAAAGTCCTTGGGACTTTCATACCACCTCTACCACTATTTTTAGAGCCTACAATAACTGGATATCCTTAAAATCCTAATAAAGGCTAGATATCCTTCTAACACAATCTTGCAAGTATGCTGTGTGCTGTCCAAAGTTCCTCTTGTTAGTTTCCATTACAAGGCAGCTTCTACTGTTTTGGGACTCGTACAGTTCATGGTTTCCTAGCCATTTACTATGTTCCCCAGAGCAGTTTCCATAAGCACTCCCATATTCTCACCAACAGGATAACATGGGAAAAAAGTAGAAGATACTGTTCCACAGATGAATAGGAGTGAATATGGTAAAGATCTGCTGTTCCAATTCATGATATTGGTACATCTTTACAGTTTTAAATCCTTTAGGTTTTAACAATGACTGGCAGGACAAACACCAAAGTAGTGTTTTGTACTATGAGAATTTAGTTCAGACTATGAGGAAGGTTGACCTACACTCTCACTTCACATGTCACAAGAGAGTGTTTGCTGCTGGCATGTGGCTAAGAGTGAGACCTCCGCAGCAGCATTCCAGTTGATTTCTCTGCCTTCAGCACTGCAGAAAGGAATTTCTATGAAGTTGCACTGATTAGGCCAGAAGGCTTGCTTGGACAGACTTTCCTCAGCTGTCAAGCATGGATGGATATAAATATTTATGAAGGCAGGAAAGCATATCAAAACCTGGTGGAGCTGTGAGACAAGCTTAAACAATGCCATTTACAACCCATTAACATAGGTTGTGCTTTCTCAACTCAGTAGGCACAAAAAGCTACAAGAACCAGTATAATTTCACTGTGGTGCAACAAAAGTGTCAGAGAAAGTTAATATTAGTTACATAAGCATGCACATCCTTACTGGAAGGTTTAAAATACATGTAAGTAGAGACACTGCCCCAAGGCATTTCATTTTGTTTCAGTAGAAATGAAAATGGTACTGCAATTATCTCTGTGTTCTTCATATAAAGATCCACCAGCTGGTGCTAGAAAGTTATACAGAAGCTGTATATAACAAGAACTGTGTTTGAGGGGGATTTTGTTATTTAATGGTGATAGGAACACCTTGCTAAGGAATACACTTAGCATTCAGGTTTTCCTCCAGAAATTTCCCAGACTTGGCAAAATATTTGAACAGGAACACAAACAAGTTTTACCCATACTCTAAATATGATCAATTTCAAAAAGAAAACCTGAAAATATTTAGGGAACACAAGTACTCAAGACCACAAGTAAATTTTTTTTTAAATCATACATAGGTACTATATGAAAAAAATTCAAGGTGAAAGGATCAAGTCATTCAAGATTCTAATTTGACCATACACTGACTATCTAAATTAAAAGGGAATACCAGAGATGATAAAGAGCCCTTTTTAGTAATTGCAAGAAGCAGGCAAACAGTTTCAGATGAAATTAATTTTTTTCTCAATATGAGATGAAACCTAATTAAACCTTTAAAAATTTTAAGATTTAGTGTTTCTAAGAAGGGTTTAAAAAAAACCCGGGTTATTTCATTTAAAAAAAGAACACTTATGTATGTGTGAGAGCACTGGACCAACATCTTCAAAATAGTCTTAAGTGTGTTTGCTTTCTGCTTTAGAAAGTAGAGCAAACATGATAAAACAGTGTGCTGCTGTTGAACATCCCTTTTAATACATAAAAGTTTTGCCTGGTTTTGTTAAAGAGGTACTTTAAAACAACAAAACTTTTCACATCATCTAATTTCAGCATTCCCTTACCCCCATCAGTATAATAAATTTTAGTGCCAGAGTAACACCACATTGTTCAACCCTGAAGAATTCTGGCAAACAGGCCTTGCATGAAAAATACTTTACACAATGTGTTACACTAACTTGACCAGTTCCTGCTTAGCTTGCAACAAGGTATAGAAATAGTGCACAGTACTGTGGCTGCTGAAGTCAAAGTATTCTTTCAAAAAGCAAAGATTATTCCATTTGATTCCCTCACCCAAATGTTTTTGATTCTCTAGCAGTCTCACTTCTATGGGATTACTACACAGATGCAGAGTAGCTGCTCCCTTAACCTTCACTAGCTGAGCTGGTTTTATGACTTTTTCTGGTGCTGATACCTTAACAAAATACAGCAACCATCAGAGATTATCCACCTGCAAATTATAAGTAAACCCAGCTCTATTTTCACTCAAGTATTAGAAGCAGATGGGCTTGAGGGATTATTCTCTCCATTGACCAAAGTATTAGAGAGTATACCAGAAAAAAAAATGCTATCTTAAATTCACCTAAGTAAGCTAGGCTGATATTAAGGTTCTCTGCTATAGTTTAATAGCACTGTGTCAACATTAAAAATACTCAAAACACATATTTGGAGAGGGAAAGCAATTGCCAGGATTTTTCCCTCAAAGTTGCAGCCACATATCTAATTAAGAGGGGAGGAGTCAATTAAAATTGCACAAAAGAAACACTGAAGAACAACAGGAAAACCGTTGTGGGACAAGAGGAAATGTGAGTGGCAATTCAGCAAGCAGGAATTAACAGTAAAAATAAAATAGAAGTGAAAATCAGATCTTTGCTACTCAAAAAAAAGAAAATCCAAAGCATGACACAGCTTGGAGAAAAACACCTTCCATCTACACATTACAAAAACAGATGTGAAGTGACCATTAGGTCAAACACTAGAGTCAGACAGAGACACTGTTAAGATTGTCTGTTCAAATCTAACTCACCCCTAGTGATCATTGTATTTTTTGCCACTGGAGTCAGTAACCTACAGCTTTTGTGCCAAAAGCTACGGCTGTGCTGGCAAATAGTTCTGCCAAGTAGGAGCTACAGCCCTGTAGGAGCAACTCAGCATTCAAATGGTACATGTGCCGAGGACGTGCTTCTGGCTTCCCCAGTCGGAGCCCATGAACTGAGCACTCATTCAGTGCTGGAACACAGGAGATGCCCTTGCCTTGGATAGGGCTCATCTAAAAGTCAGATTCTGTGCTCCATGACCGACTTATGAGATAAGCCAAAGCAAGGGAGGCACAAAGGCTGGGGCAACAATATCAAAATCAGAGTCCTGATGTAAATCAGCTCACTAGTGTAAACCCGCCTCTTGCAGAATAGATGGGTGCAGCTTCTGACAGACATCTGGCCAGCTTATGTGGGGCTAGACGTCAGAGCATCACAAAAGGGATGCTTTCCAGAGCCAATGGCTTGCATATGCAAGTTACTGGCAGTATCTTAGATTCCTCATCCACTGGAATATCAAATTACACAGGTGTGGTCTGCTTCAGGAATAAATGACTAAATAAATCTGACTTAGCAGTGCTAATACGTGTAGTGACCATCCATTGTGCAACTGCCTTTATAAGGTTAGTTTTCCATGGATTGTCCCCCACACCAGAAAAAAAAAGTCTCATTAAGTCAACAATATGACCAGGAAACTTTTTATCAGCTAAGTAGTTTTTTCTATAAAGCTATGTCCAAATTTTCTATTCTGGACTTCTTAATTACACACCTTAAATTCCATTATTCCATTTTCCCGAAGACATCTGCACTACTCAGTGCACACAGTCCTATGGCTTATCAGTGCATGTCACAGATTACAGTCTTTCAAATTTTTCATTCGTCAGGTCTCACAGAAGCTGGAATTTTACATTTATGCAGTGCTGACCTTCAGAGCTACTGCAACCACCAACACCACCTCTGATTTTTTAACCACAAAACTGCTTCCTCTCATCTTGCTCATACTTCCTCCACTGCTTACTTTTTACCATTTCTTACCATTCAGAAGGCAGTATCTACCACGTGCAGTATCTACCAGAAGTATATGAGCAATAACTTAGGTAACTGAATCTGAATGTTTTCTCTGATTGCCTAGAAGCTGGTGTTATTTACAGAAACCAGGATCTGGTGTTATTTACGGAAACTAGGAACAAAGCAGTTGCGATGAAATGACTACAATAATGCCTGGCAATAATGATATTAAATCCATGTTGTTCTAATTATTCACAGTGTGTAATTTGGTTCTCTCCTCAGTCTTGCTGTCTAAAAGCAGCTGGGCTTCCTTCATTCCAGCAGAGCAGAGCATGAAGACAGAAGTCCCCTGTCATTTCTCTTTGTTGTTCACTAGGTCAGTGAACAGGAGGATACCTTTGGGCATAAAGGGAGAAGAAGTCACAAGGCAAGTACTTTGCCTGTGTGAGTCTGAAAAACAATTTTGAAGCATTACCTGCAGCATTGTGCCACAATGAGCACAGCAACAACACACAGGAAAAGCTTAGCAAGAAAACAAGACAGCTTAACTAGTGAATAGAGAAGATTGAAGTCGCCAAGGCAAGCAAACTGACACGTTAATGGATTTAACAAAATATTCTGTGACAGAGCACTCTTACAGATTCAAAACAGTTCAATACACAGAAAAAACCCTCATAGAATATCAGAATGCCTATCTCTAATAACTCCCAAGCTTTGATCAAAGCTTCCCCTCCCAGAAATACAGAAATGCTTATACATTTTGTGGTTAGATTTCTTTTACATAGTACGTTATACTTCCATCAATACACAAGTTTTTCTTCAGTTTGAATTTACTTGTACATCTATCCACTCATTTCAATTTAAAAAACTCTATTAACTAGTACCTTTGATTTCCCTTGCCTTCTATATTCAATTAATACCAGTGGTGACCAACTGAATGACTAAAAAGTAGAGACATGCGGGCAGGGGAAGGAAGTTTTAAGTGTGTTTACCATAGGAAACCACGCTTAAGAAAAATTGCAATTCATTCTCTTTTAAGAAGTTCATTAAAAGAAAGTTGAACCACAGTGTTTCGGCTCTGACTAGTGGCAGAAAATGTCCAAATAACCACAGGGAGAAAACAGAGCAATGGATTCTGTGCTCCATTTTCCTCATAAAGCAAGACAACATGTGGCAGGGTTGGAGGAGACATGGACCCAAAACTCACATACAAGAACCAAATGTTTGAGGAATTGCAATGAACTGGGAATGGAACTCAGATAAAGATACATGGAGGAGAAAAAAAAAATCAGGGGAAGGTGATTAAAAAAAAAAAATGGCTATTGTTGGCTCATAAATCTATGCTGTGTTTATCATGTTCTTGACAGTGCAAGAAATATGGCTTTCACCAAAAAAACCCTATATGGAACTCCAATTAGCTATATCATAAATAGAAAGGAATTTGATAAAAAAAATAATGAAGGCTACAGGTCCACAAAGAGAGTTCCTTCAACATATGGCCACATATTACAGTGTAAATGACCCCCCACTTCTCTAAGTAGGCTGCTATTTTACCATTTTACTATTTTACCATTACAACTTTCCTCTAAGAATGTACACAACACTTTCCAATTCATACATTAATTTGCACTACTTGCCCTCTTCCCCAAAAAAAACAAAAAACCATCTATAGAAACTTCAAAAATAGAAGGAATTAGAGGTCCTGAGCTGAGCACCTCTATCTGGTGCTTGCTTTCCAACTTTCACGAATTTAATTCTCTGAGCTTAACTTCTCCATTAATACAAATAATTGAAGTGAAATGCATTTTTTTATGAGCTTCAGTATATATTCCCTACCAATAAACCCATGGTTTATCACTTAACTCTACAATTTTACCTGGTTCTGCCATAAGAATATTGGGGCTAGATATTCTCCCTGCACTAGCAAGTGTTAAGCAACAGACCTTCAATAATTTAAACATTATCATGAGCTAGAAAATACAAAATACGAAGGATGTATACAGCCTTCTATGCTGCCCAATGTAACAGTTTGTTCAAGATTATAGCAACTCTTACAACAGTAAGAATCCATTTCTATTTTATTTTGATACAATTATTTAAGTGTCTTGAGCATTCTGAAAGGATTGCCTTCAGCTTCCAGGCAGAGACCCAGAGGTGCTTAACTTCTTAGGCATTTTTTAGAAAGCAGTCAGTTTTTAATTCCTATAAAGCAGTGATAACATTTCAAGAGACAAAATAGTAAATGTATCCTCTTCCTATAAGCATGATACACATTTAGTAATTGCATCTCCCTGCTGGCTACCCATGGATCTTTCTTGCAAACTAACTTCAAGCATTACTCTAAACAAATAAATAAATCTGAGGAATCAGGGTCACCATAAATCAATTTGGTAGCCTACAGATCCAGTCTCATCCATTGTTTTGTACATTGATCAAGTTCAGATCAGAGAGAGTGCTTCAGGAAAAGTACTTCAGACAAGATGTCTTAGCAGCACACAAAAACATGTATCAAACCTCACACCATTAAGTCTAAATCTCTAGCACCTGGGCTTTATAAGCCTAATGTTTTAATCAAAGAAATTGAACAAGACTTGGAAGGATTACCAATGTCACTTTTCAGGCTGAACCCAGCTTTGCTGAAAAACAAATCAAGCACAAGTGGACTGTGGGAGAGGTATCATTGAAGCATCCAGCACTAATATCTGGAATATCATCCACAACAACACACTGTACTCGTGGAAAATTTCAACTTGCCCGATGTCTGTTGAAAATAGAACACAGAGAGGAAGCAGTCTAGGAGGTTCCCAGAGTATGCGGAAGACAACTTCCTAACACAACTGATAAATGAGCCTACCAGGGTGCCTCGCTAGACCTATTGTAGGACATTGATTGACAGAGTCCCTTGGGAGTCAGTCCTGAAGGGCAAAGGAGTCCAGAAAAGCTGGATGTGCTTTAAAAAAGAATTGTTAAATATTCAGGAGCAGGCTGTCCTCATCTGTAGGAAGACAAGTTGTCAGGGAAAAAGACCAGTCGGGTTAAACAGAGAACTTAGACTGGAGATTAAGGAAAAAAAAGAAACCATCACCCCTGGAAGGAAGGTCAGGTAATGTGGCAGGAGTATAAAGATGTCATAAGATCACTTCAAGTTGCAGGTTCTGCAAAGGGTCACCCACATCAGGTATCTTCAGACATCTCTCATTGCATACAGCCCCATGGTATCCCCAGTTAAAGAGGGCGATTGGGGTCTCTCAAGTCTGAATGGGCAGGGAAGTTACTTCTCAGCACCTGCTGGATGTACATCATCATCCTGACACAAACATTGTAAATAGACTCCACAAAATTTGTCTGGCTACGGTCAAGGAGAAATTCTCATTTCATCCTATTCCTATGGATATACTTGTACTTTTCTTTCGGGTAAGATACCAGGATAATGCAGGGTAGCAGAATAAGCCCACAGTAGTTCTGACTTGATAATAGCTATTGTTTGACATTAATTTGTCAACTAAGTGATCATGAACATAGCTAAAGAGATTCACAGTGGTTTTCATCAAAGTTGATGCTTTCAACAAAGCATGCCAGATAAATGGTTGTTCTGTAAGTTAAAAATTATGACTTTAGAGGTCATCTTACCATTTGGTTCAGTTAAACCAAGTACGATCTAGAAAAAGCACATACAAAGAACATGCCATCACATATGTGCTAGTGAATGTTGTGTCCCAGCTCCAAGAAGGTTAAAGAAACATTTTTTAAAAAAATCCAATAGCTACTGTCCTCTGTCATCTTTGCTTCTTAAGCTCTAACATTGCCTTCACATAACTCATTTATGGATGGTAAGCATAAATAATTTTTTAAGCGTAAATACTATTTGCCTTCACCTGTGGTAATCTCTATACTAATTTTTATTCATACAATCATATGCAGAATATATGCATCTACTAACTACAATGAGCAAAAAATATTCTAAAATCTCAAGTGACTGCACGTATTACTGTATTTTCACAATGATCAACACACAGCATTTGCTCATTGACAGACGTGGCAAGGAGGTTTCAGAAAATCATGTAATTTCGAGTCCAGAGAAAAGATCTAGATATAGGTAAAATGATGTCAAAAGTTGATAGGATTTACAGAAGTTCGCTTTATAAATCATTCAGTGGAAAGAGTGTGTTTTTCTAGCCTATTTAGGTGCAGTAATAAAAATATTGGGAGGATCATACGCCTTTGAACAAATGCATTTATGAATGATGTTATATACATAACTTCACCAAGGCCTTTAAAAAGTAAAAGTACAAAGAATTACCATCTTAGTAGGAAAAATAAAAATAAATAAAAACTTTGTGACAGGTAACTGGGGCAGGGGAAACACAGTAAAACAATTAGCACTCAAAAATATACTGGAAAGTTTAAGTAATTACTCTTCTCTAGCTACTGCCCATGATGTTGAACCCTGAGCAGGCATATTCTGTAATCACACATGCAGAGGGACAATGAATTGGAAACACTAATTTGCTACAGTACAACAGTTAACAATGAGTGCTATTTTGAACATCTCTAACTGTGCTAAGTACCAACATAAATACTTCAGTCAACTAAAATATATTTTTAAAATTAGCATGTGTCATATGTTATATTGTGTTCATAACCAGAAACATTTTAATGTAGGCTTATGAACTACTGAGTTATGCAAATGTGCACAAATAATAAACAGCAAACCTAGCTTACTTTTCTAGAGCTTTTCTGCATTTTGAAGTTGCATTTTTCTAAACATGTTATTAGGGATGTATACAGAATTTCTGGTTCCATCTTATTCCATCAGACCTCCTTTAGCACTCTGATCTATTGTGTTCTCTCTGAATTTCCCAGTCCTACCCAGATGTGAATAAAAAAAAAATGAAAATCCCTTCTAAATAGTCAGGTAATAAAAAGCACTTGACAATGATGGCAGAAAAAGTCATATAAGCAGGAAAGAATTAAAAAATTTTGTAGTAACCCTGCAGAGAATTCCTTTCTCTCTATGGCAGTTTTGTTTTGCACTGCACATTCATGTTCTTTCCCAGTTCAGGATTTTTCTTCAGGTGGGGTGTATGTGTGAGTACTACTTCCATAGTATTGAAGTATAGAGACTGGTAAAATTCATGTATAAAAGCACCAAAACCATATTGCTGCTCTTCGACATGGATGTATCATCGGATAAGAAAAAAATAATATAAAACACTCATGGGTATCAAACAGTGAAAAGTGACACCTGAAAACAAACTGCAATTTGCTATTATAATGTTCGAAGTACAAATATCAACACAGTCTAAATAAAAGAAAATTCTAACTTAACAAAATATTTCAGATTAATCTAACCATTAGCACATCCCTCCTAAGATGATTACATCATCTTTACAATACTTCTTTGGGAAAGGAATACTCTCCCATAAGCTGAGAAAAAGAATGGGTGGAGCAGAGAGAATCGAAGTCATCAGTTATTCTAATGAAAGCAACGGTCTTCTCGCAAATGTAATCCATTCTAATGGCCTTTCCTTCAACTGTCTAGTGCTTTTCCTCCACATAGTTTGTGCCAAGTACTAAAAACCAAGGAAGATTAAAACCTGTTCCTACCTAAAGATCTACTATCCTATTCAACAGCCTTAACAGAGAAGTCTAGAATATTTTTTTCATCCCATCACTGAACTAATTAGTTAAATCAGTCCCAGAGAGCCTTTCCAGGACAACCTGTAGATATGCCAGGTGAATTCAGAGGCTTGAGCTACTATTGCTTTTGCAGATCAGGTTCTGCAAGAAGAGAGAAGGATTCAAGAGTCAGGGTTTTCAACATTTTCAGGACAACTTAACTTTTCTTCAAAGAGAAAGGAGGGGGGGGAAAAACCCCAAAGACAAATGAGAATATTTTATCTAAAAAAATCTCAAGGATACAAGTGCATACAAGCACACGTAACAGTCACAGTGCCCATACGTGAAACGAACTCTGCCACTGGCAAAACCAAAAAACAACAAAATGCACAACACAATAAAACCCCACTATATTCACTATCTGGCTGAAATCATACTGCTAACACTGGAAAGAAAATAAATATTCTCACACTTCATATTCAAGAAAATGTTAACAGAGATTTATACTGCTGACATAGTCCATTTTCAGTTTTTCCAACACCTGTAATACACACAGCAGAAACTCACAGTTACCCAGTACCCTGAAGACCACAGTCCTTAGCAAACAGCCCGTGCACACTCCTGTTGTGTGCTAAAGTCATTATAGAGAATAATGGAGCACGTTATTTCTTAAATTCTGTTGCCTCAGGCCACTCATATCATAAACCATAGGAGTTGTGTCACCAATGCCTGAAACAGAAATGAAGCCATAATTTATGCATATTTTAAGACACAGGAGCCCCTCTTTGCACTTAACAATCTTTTGAAAAGCACTGCAGTTCTAAGATATACTACAGAACCTAATGGGGTGTTTTCTTCAGTACTTTATGTACAGGGCTGTCCCTTTTCCTAGGTCATGACATAGTCAAAGGTATACAGATGAGGCAAACTGTATTAGGCAAAAATTATACATGTAATATAAGCAACCATCACCATAATCACTGATGTGTAAGATGTGGCTTCACCTGTTCCAAGAACAAGACCTTTTAGATTAAAGCACAGGTGGGTTGCAGATCTGAAGGTGCCTTCCTTTAGGAAAGGTATCTTCCTACATTCAGTGGTCAGCAGTTGGGATACATTTGAAAGCGAAAAAATTGGTATGGCATAGCTTTCTTATAGTCCTACCTTCATTATAAAAAAAACCTGTTGATTTTCTCTAGTTCTCCAGTTTCAAGAAAAAGTGTCTTAGTTTCATTTATTCTTTTTGAGAAGAGTGGCGAGAAAGAAAGAAACAAGATAATTTCTTTCCCACACATTTTCTTAATTCGCTTTTTATTGTTCACAGGAAAAGGTTCAGGGAGAAAACATGAGATCCCCTATTTATGCATCAAGAGCAAATAAAAATAATTTTTCCACAAGTGCTGCTTGAAAAGACTAGTTTTTCCACTGTCCTCATTTAATAAACATGTTATCCCTACTTGTCCAAAAGCAGAAATCAATAAATCCAGATGACACAGTCTTCATTATCTAACTTCTCTTCATTTTGTAATATCTTAAGAACCCTTACAAGCCCAGTGTTCTTGTTATCTTTATTCTTCCCGATTTAAAAGGCTCATCACAGTTCCCCCCACAAAAGCCCTGCCGGTATACTCCTGCAGACAATAGAAACATTCCCACTAAGACCAGAGAAAAACTCAGTTTTTTATTTCTTTGTAATATTTTCTTCCTAGCCCTGCCCCTCTCTGTTCTTTCTTCTCCAAAATTAAGAAAAAGGACAAACAAAAAAAATCCAGAAAGTACTTCACATATCTTCTGCTGAAACAGCAACACCGTATTTCTGGTATATTCTCATCCCTTTCTTATTCAAAAACTATTGTTAAGTGTAATTTTTAACCATTTTTACCATAGCTGAGCACTAAGCAGGTATTTTCAGTAATCCAATAACAAAGCCAACTGTGGGAAAGAAAAGCAGCATTTAACTTAGAACTCATCAATGGGTTTGAACATTTCAAACTGCTTTCCAAAATTTGTTACCTTGCACTTCACTGTACTGAATTACCTTTGTAACAATTTCATAAGCTCTTCAAAAGCCACTTTGAACTTAAAAAAAATACTCAAACATAACAATTTTTCTATCCTTTAAATCTTTGCCAATTCAGATGCCTTTTGTCACCCTATGTCCTTTTGTCCATTTTCCTCATTCAGAATATCTCAACAACATAGCAAGAAAAAGAGTTTGACTTTGCTTTCTTGAGTTGTGTAAGTTCTTACTGAAAATTAAAGGCTTAGTTTTAATTTCTTTTTCTATTTTCCAACACTCAGGAGTGAGAGAAATAATTAGAAATAACTATTAATACATCCATGGCAGCTTGTTCATCTAGGGGTATGATTCTCACACAGGGTACATGAGGTCTCAGGTTCAAATCCTGGATGAGCCCAAGTTTAAGGCCTGTCAAGCTGACTTAAGTGCCAGGAAAAGTAACAGAGCAGATCATCTTGAATGCAGCACAGCTAGGGAATAAGGCCCAGATAGCATGAGATTGGGAAAGACAGATCCTGCATGACTGCCTTGATCTCTTATGACAAGGTAACCCATTTAACAGATGAGGAAAAGGCTGGGAATATTGCCTACCTGCACTTCAGTAAAGCCTTTGAAACAGTATCCCACACCATTCTCCTGGAGAACCTAGCTTCCCATGGTATGGTGGTGTGTACTCTTCACTAGGTAAAAACTGGCTGGATGGCTGGGCCCAGAGCATGGTGGTGAATGGCCTTAAATTCAGCTGGTGGCCGGTCACAGGTGGTGTTCCCTGGGGCTCAGTACTGGGGCCAGTCCTGCTTAGAATCTTTATCAATTATCTGGACAAGGGGATTGAGTGCATCTTCTGTCAAGTTCACAGACAACACCAAGCTGGATGGGAGTGTTGATCTGCTGGAGGGCAGGAAGGCTCTGAAGAGGGATCTGGACAGGCTGGATTGTTGGGCTGAGGCCAATTGCATGACATTCAACAAGGCCAAGTGCCATGTCCTGCACTTGGGATCACAACAACCCCATGCAGCACTACAGGGGCTAGGGAAGAGTGGCTGGGAAACTGACTGGTACAAAAAGGACCTGGGGGTGTTGGTTGACAGTGGCTGAACATGAGCCAAGCATGTGGCCAGGTGGCTGAGAAGGCCAGTGGCATCCTGGACAGAAATAGTGTGGCCAGCAGGACAAGGGCAGTGATTGTCCCTCAGTACTCAGCACTGGTGAGGCCACACCTCAAGTCTTGTGTCCAGTTTTGGGCCCCTCATGACAAGAAGGACATTGAGGTGCTGGAGTGTGTCCAGAAGGGCAACAGAGCTGGCGAAGGGTCTGGAGCACCAGTCCTGTGAGAAATACTTGAGGGAGCTGGGAGAGTTTAGCCTGGAGAAAAGGAGGTTCAGGGGAAAGCTTATCACTTCTACAACTACTTGGAAAGGAGGGTGCAGCCAGGTGGGGCTTAGTTTCTTCTCCCAGGTAACGAGTGACAGGATGAGAGGAGATGGCCTCGAGTTGTGCCGCCAGGAGAGGTTCAGATGGAATACTATGAAAAATTTATTAACCAAAAGGGTTATCGAGTACCGGAACAGGCTGGCCAGAGAAGTGGTTGAGTCACCATCCCTGGAAGCATTCAAAGAGAACATGTGGCTGAGGCACTTGATGACATCATTTAGTGAACACAGTGGTGCTGGGTTAATGGTTGGACTCAATGATCTTAGAATTCTTTTCAAAACTTAATGATTCTGACTTCAGTAACATGCCTCATTATATTACATAATACAGAGACAAGAGTCTGCCAGCTACTTTTTCTTGGTTTATGGAAAACTCATTAATTGCAAACGTTCTCTCAATCAACTCTGATCAACATACCTTCCATATGTGAGTAATTTACTCCCCCTAATAAGCCTTTATAGAAAACATATTGTAAAGAAATTTAGTCCAAAATATAACGTCCCAATTCTGCTTTCATTAGTGTATTGATTCTGACAGAAACACTATAATGGGCTTTCTAAAATATTTTCTTAACACAAACCATACCAGTTGATTTGGATCAGGTTCAATTAATATAAAACCTTTACATTCCCCAAAGGTTTATGAAAGGTGTTGGTGGTCAACAAATTATCAGTGCTCTCTGAGCAATAAAGAAATTGTGCTTTGTTCTTCTGTTCTGCTACAGGAGACTTCTACAAACTTTGCTGACCTTAAGCACACAAATTCAGTTGTACACAGAAGTCACCTTTTAATATTTAGAAATAAGATATTACAGCAACAAAAAGATTAAGAGACAAAAAAACAGTTGGAACTCTGAATTCTTTACCAATGTAAGAAAAGAACATAGTCTGAAACTGTCCATAGCAACTTTAACCAATACTTTCTACAAATTCTTCAGCATACTAAAGGAGCAGGCAGTAGTCCGATAAACCAACACCTTTGTAACACCTAGTTAGGATATATGATGCCATGAATACACGTTATTTTGAGGTTTGTGTAGCTTTAACTCAATTGAAACTTCTGTGCACTTCAACATTCCAGTGCAATGAAACACAATCCTATGAAGCGAGCCAGCATCAAGCCCACCTTAAGCTCACTTAGGTCTTGATCAGAAGACTGCCCTGCAAACATGTGCTCATACATACACACATTTACAGTACTCAAGTAGGATTAAATTCACCACATACAAAAGTAAATTTCACTGTCAGTGTTAGAAGGGCAACAGCAGAAGCGAAGCTCTTTATGTTGTTCTTGTGATGCCTAGAAGCAGGAAAAGAAAATTTCAATATGCACTCTGACCTCCTGCAATTTCAGACAAAATTATATTTGAGAAGCATTAGATAAACTTTGGTAGGCAATTCTGATTGTTGGAAAAAAGAAAACACAAAAGGTACAGCCATCTCAGCAAGAGGCCACTGGTGAGATTTGCAGCACAATGTTCAGGTTTGAGTCCTTGTTTTGCCTAATTGAGGCCAGCAGCTTTCATCTGCCAAATTACTTTACAGGAGTCAAAACAGGAGCCTGCATCCCAAGCTACCACACTCTACAGCAATACACTACTCCCACATGGACAGCAAGAAAAAGGCAAAAACGTTTCATAGCAGGCTTTGCTTTTATTGTAAATTGCTGTGTCTAAGATTTTCTGTTGGTCAGCTCTATGCAATACCAGCCTTCAGTTATCTACACAAAAGCTTAGATTTGATTCTTTGTTGAGGTACCAACATTAATGTATGCAGGAAGGTAACACACTGCATATGGGGGCGTGTACTGGAACAAGAACATGAAAGTTATAGTACATCATAAATGAAAAAAAACTGCCTTTAGGGCAACAAGCTATCCTTCAAGAGGAAAAAACAGGTAATTTATGTCCACAGAACTACTGTAAGGCTCATATTTTCGCAGACAAAATTTCTCACAATAACATAGCTGAAGCCCAGTAGGAAAGATCTATTCATCCTTTGTGTACTCCACTATTGTTTATTCACCCGAAAAAAGTGGCATAAAACATTAATGCCATTTTCTCACTCAAGGTTTTTTTACTCGAAAAATTGAGGAGCTCTAGTGATCAGATAGAGCATTGAGAGACTGGGAGAACAGATGGTGGACATGCAGTGAATAATTTTTGCATCAAGCAAACCTTCACTGTTCAATACAATCTATGCAGAAGAACATGCTCCTTTTTGAGCATCCCACTGGGCAGGTAAGAGTGAAGGATCAGAGTCAATTAAACAAATGTGCTTTCTATTGGCATCCAAAAACTTACGTCTACTCCATCACCAGCCCTAGAGGCTGAGCTAGGTGTATATTCCTGAATATAAAAGGCCCATTTCCATCTCTGAACTGGGTCAGCATAACACAGGTAAACAGCAACTGGAGGAAATGGACCACAATACGCTGTCTTTGAAAAATCCTCTCGTTTCCATGTGTTGATTTCCTTAGAGGTGGAAAGGTTAAAGGAGGCCACACATCCTGCTCAAAAACAAGGCAAGTCTCTGTTGTCAAATTAACAAATGATGGTTTTGCTCCAGTTCTTTACAGGACTAAAGGTCTGCAAAATGCTATGGGATTCATGTTAACCTCAGAAGTGTTGAATTGACATCAGCCTTCCTGAGCTGTAAGAAATCAGTTCAGTACTGAAGCTTAAGACTAAAAATACTGTGCAAGATAGCTATTGCTAATATTCCTCTTACAAAAGTTATTATGATGTCTTTCTCCAAAATTTCATTAAGACTCTGTTTATTGCTTTTGGAAGTGTTTAGAAAAAGCCAACCATTCACAAATGGCTTATTTTGCTGAAATGAGAACAGCATTTTCATAAAATAAAACCCTTGGAGCTCCCTAATTTGCCTTCCAAACTCTCGAAATGCCATGGGACCTTTCTACAAGGACACTGGTATGACACAGCCTGCAGGAAACTGTTCAGCAGTTTGAATCCAGATTTTTCTCTATCCTAAGATGTGAAGGTGGCTGTGAATTTTAGAACGAAGTGAGAGCCATTTTTGAATCCTTTCCCATTTTTCAGAGTCACACTAGCAGCATAGTCCATAATAAAGGTGACTCTAGATTTAAAAGCAACTAGTGCCAGGATGCCCCCTGTTTGCCACATGTTAAAAACAACCTGCTGACAGTTCTTCCAAGTATTTACCTATGGAAACCATATTCTTGAAGTGAGAAGAAATAGATGAGCTGACTACAGCCCTGGATGACTAGAAAGAAATTTTCTTTCCTGAGGTAAGAAATTCGCTTCATAATCACTCTGCTCTATTGAGTGTCTGGCCCTTACAGCAGGGCACTCTACAGTGGCCAGTGACTGAATGGAGTTTTTAAAAATAAACATACATATATATACACATGTAAGTCCTAGCAGTTTTGCTGCCTCAAAAATAGTAACCCAAATCCCCCATAAAACCCCATATACCTATTTCTAAAATTTAAAATCAGTTAGGTCTTTTATTCACCGTGCAACAGGAACAGAATATTTTTAAATGAAATCCATTTTACATCAATTTTACATTCACTTGTTGTTTCTGGTTGTGAAAGGATTAAATATCATACTACTTTTTTTGTTTTTCAAAGGAAGCAGTCTGAGATTGTACCTAACCATTGAGAAGCAGCAGAAGAAAAAAACAACAAGCAACCAGTCTCATTTCCTAGACACACAAATTTACTATGACAAAGCCAAGGAAACATGTTTGAATGATTCTCAGAGATTTTTTTTTTCTGCAAGACAAATGTCTCCATGCTATTGTTGCGCCAGTAAAACATGGGAAGGAAACAGAAACAAAAAAATGTATAATAACTACTCAGACAAAATATGCTAGACAGTGACAAATAACTGATTAAATTTAAATTGGACAGCTCTGGTTGTTGGCAGAAACTTGAAGGCATTTTTGTTTTTAAACACAGAACCAGTGGCAGTATTGTCAGAACACAAGTTTTAACTAACATGGACTTCTAGGCTGTGTCAGTCAGTGTTTGGGTTTGTTACACTGCCCACTTCCCTTGACCTCCAGTGTGCTTATCTGATGTGTCAAAGAGGATCAAACAGAGCATTGCCAAAAGGGAAATTATGGTTGCCTGAGCTCTTAACCTATTGTAAGTGCCTCTCCTTCAAAGCCAAGCTATGAATACATATACAGCACTTCTGTAGCACTGATAAAGGATTCCTGGTGCATCATGAAGATGAAAAATGATTCTCAGTCAAGAGGGAAATTGCCAGAGGTGTCAGAAGACATGCCGCAGTGACGCAAACAGTGACACAGACATTAATTTCAATAATTTGACAGTGAAACAGTGCATACCTGAGCTGCCTAATTCTTTAAAATCTTCATTTTTTCAAAACAAGATTTGGTCATTTAGGTTCTTCAAAAGCTGTGTCTCTATCTTTCCTTAAGCTCCTTTCCTCACCCCTCTCCCATCAAAAAAAAAAAGTACATAGACATTTCATTTCAGCAGGGAGATTTTCATTAATTATACTAAATGGAGCAATGATCTGGAAAGGTCATACCAGCCTTTAAGCATGCCCTCTCTCCCAGCTAAGTACTTCTCAGCTACAATTGATTACCTTGTCTTTTAGGTTTGCATCATTCTGTCAAGAGCAGCACATGTGGCACCAACAGTATTATTGATACCGTGATGAGCCCCATCCCAACCTGAAATGGCCTCCATCACACATTCAAGGTGCTAAATTCTAATAGAGGTTGAAGCCTTTAGAGTGACACCCTGGAAGGGAAGAGATAGTACTGGGGAGAACTAGCACAATAGTGGGTATTCCCATGACTCAATGATGTGGCATAACGAAGAGTACCCCTCAATGAGGGCTAATTGCTCTCTCACCAAGTTTCTTTTACTATGGGCTTTAAATCCTTATTGATGTATGCCATGTTACATCCATTAAAAAAAAATTTAAAAATCACAACATAAACTAAGTTACTAAAATGTAATAGTCAAGAGAGTTTCTTGGAAGTGTCCTTTGCTCATTTGCTTTAAAAGGAAGGATTCCCACGTGAAAGATATTCACGTACTGATCTGTGAAGAAAGCCACATGCATGCTCCAGCATACATGTTCACTTCTTATTCAAGAAGAGCGAGATCTTTCAAACTGCTGTAGCTATCCCAACACACGTTCTATGCATTTTATCAGATCTCCGACTACTAGAGACTGGTTCTTATATAGGCTACTTGTATGTTATTACCTGTGACAACAGTTCCCTACCTGGTACCACCCCAAAACCTCCCTGTTGTGTATCTGCCCAAAACAGTAGCCCATTTGCCCATGACTATTCCCCATATCAAGCATGCAGTAAACTACTGACTTCAGAGAGAAAAAAAAAAAAAAAAAGGCATGTGGGTGTCTGTATACAGGAGATAGCCAAAGGTTTAGCTCTCCCTCACTGCTAGGTTAGCAGGGGACACAGACAGATGGTCACCTTGTGCTGAGGCAGCTCAGAAAACGCTTTTCCAAGTATAAATATAAATGGGTCTTGTCACTTTCAAAGTCTGAAATATTCCACTGGCACCAGTTCAACTACCTCTTAGTTAAGAGATTTTTGTACAATAAATAAATTTGCAAAAGTGCTAGGTCAAAAAAAACCCGAAACCCAGTCAGCTCCTTCTGCCCCCATTTCTCTCATTACAATGCACTCTTGGAACTTTCAACTTCAGGGAAATGCAAATTCTTCAACAATGAATTATGCAAGAGGAATGAAATACATGTGGGTATAGATATGACAGAAAAATCTTTTGCAGCACATACGGGGTGACAAGGTACAGAGACAGTGCTCTTCACTCTTCTACAACTGAAGAGAGAATAGTTAAATTATACCTGTATTGAGGTTTTATATACAGCCTTAAGCAATTCCACTTACAGCATCAACACTGCAGAAAGGGACACGTGACTTCTGAGCCCTTGGTTACAGGATGACAGAAAGCAACCTGGATACACAGATAAAAATCCCACTTAAGGTTACATTTGTCCTTTGCTGCAGACCCTACCAATCTGCTATGTCCTACTTCACACTTGGTGAAACACATACACTGTACCCTGCCTGTTCAATACCCAACATAAATCAAGTCACTAATCGTCACTGGAGCTGTTTGTTTTGACCAGGCTTTGTACCACTGGCATACACCTGATTGCAAAACTGTTCTTTGCTCTGCATAGCGTAAAGTCACAAGCAAGGGGCAAGAGGTGGTGGACACTGAAAGAGCAGAATATATTGCAGATGAAAGTAATAATCAAACACCTACAGAACTGCAAAATATTTCATAAAAGCATCAGCATAAAATGCTGAGTAGGTAAGAGACAAGGTACTTCAAGCTGAAAGGTGGAAAACCAGAGAGATGCAGTACCTGGCAACATCCTATAGTACTGCTGGCATTAGAGATTCACATCCTCATCTTAATCATGAATATTCCAGCACACCCACAACATTTCACAAGCATTTTTCACAGAAGGAACACAGGTTCATAGTAACAAGTCAAGTTTTACCCTGGGTCACACTAATATGGTAAAAAATAGCATAAAAAAAAAAAAGAGTGCTCACAGATCCTGCCAGAGTACAGAGGAAAACTTTCTTCTGCACTATTAAGAACTTGGCCTGAAGGTAAAAAGAAAACAAGCAAGCCACGCAAATCAACTTATTTACTCCCAGTGTTCTTCAGTTGCAGCAGCTCCCTCAGGATGAAGACACTGCAATACAGTTATACAAGAAAACTGGGAAGACAGAGAAGCCCTGCTGAGAACTTATTGCAAGTGTGACACAAAACAGCAGCCACAAGGCTAAGGAGGTAAATACAGCATGCCAAAAGAAAACGAGGTCAGCAAGCGGCACCGAGCAAAGCTGCCGGTTAGCGCTCACCGCGGTGCAGCGGCGGTGCCGGTCTCATTCTTTGCCGAGGATTCCGAGGGAAAAAGGAGCTGTTTGTTTCCCTGCCGTTACCACTAGGGACTCCAGAGCTCCTCTCCGCTGCCGGCAGCGTCCTGGAAGCTGACAGCCGGGAGGGAGGGGGCCCGCTGCCGAGGAGCGACTGCCGCAGCGCCCGGGAGCGGGGCCGCGGGGCAGCGGCCGCGGCGGGAGCGGCGAGCGGCATCCCCAGGGCGGCCGGCACCGCTCTGCTCCCGCAGGCGAGCGGCGAGGCAGGAAAGGGCTTCGCCGCAGGTAATTGGCACAATAAGGGCCACTAAGGAACCTGCTCTTTGATCTCCCGTATGCTCTCCATCCCCTTTCGTTCAAAGCGCACCTTCTCAGGGAGCTGATTGCCAGATCACGTCAGGTGATGCAGTTTTAATGTATCTCTTAGAAAGGCGTGCAGAGAACTAAAAATAGAGAACCCGACTCCTAAAATAGATTTTCTTTTTTGCCTACGTCATGTTTAATATACTAAGAACCTTTCACACACTGTAATTTCTTCTCTGTTTTTGAACCATCTTTGGCCCCCAGCTCACACAAGAAAGAACAGAATCTTGCAGGGAGAAATCACCTCTCTCCTACACTTGCACAGCATATAGCACAATAGAAACACATTCTGGAGAGCCTAAGAACCAGTGTAATAAAATAGTAAGTAAAAAAAGTTAACACATGATATATGAAACAGGCAACTTCAACAGTCACAAAATAAAAACAAGGATTCAGGAGAGGGGAAAGGAATACTTTCAATTATATTTTTAAAAATCCAAACAAAAAAAGTCTGGGGGAAACATTTGTATTAACTAGGCTTCACATCAGAAAAAAAACCCACAGCTAGATGATAATAAGAAATAAAATCAAAAATTTTAATTGTGACACGCAAAGTAGACATGACAAAATGTTTTGTACTATAACTGCATACCAATGTCTCCAATCACTTTAAAACCAACAAACATATATCCAGACAGACAGCCTGGTGAATGTTTCATTTCCAGAGCCAGCTCTACAGAAAGTTGTTTTGGGTTTCAATTATTTTTTTCTGTTACTGGGTGGTGACTTCGTGACAAAAACCGACTCATAAGTCAGAGAGTAACACTGAATTTCCATTTCTAGCCCCAAACTAAGACCACTGGACTGTATTTCTCCCCACAGCCAAAGTTTAACACTGACTTGGCTTCATTCTTAAAGGCAATTACACCAACTCTGTGCTCTAAAAAGGAAAGCCGAGCAACATGCAGTCACATTATGCAGACTTCATAAATCTTAGCAAGCAAGCACCGCAAGCAACTAAACACATATGGGAGATAAAACTGGACAGAGTACTTGGAGAAATAGAGACTGCTTAGCTCCAGATGTTTGAGCAAGGCTTGTTTTCCACAACTGGCATGATTCCCACCTTGTCCCATCTCTGTTTCTCCTCCTGGTCACTCAGTACTCTGAGACTGACTCTAGCCATAGGAGACCAGTTTTTTACTACATCCTCCCACCCAGCTGCTTCCTAGGTCAACAGCTCTGCCGTGGTTTTTTGTCTATGGAGCAGAGGGAGGACTTGCCCGTAGTTGAAAGCAGAGCCAAGTAGCAAAAGCAGCGCAAGAAGGTATGAGCCGAATCTGAAATACTAAGTATGCAAAGAGAGCTAAGAGCATGCTTATGCACAGTATTCTTTGATTCACTTCCCTCTCTCTAGCAACTTCTTTAGCTGTTTTCCTCTGATAATGACAGTGCCATCTGCTCTTGCCATTTATCTGGTATCCCTACCTTTTGGGTATGGAAACATCCCTACTCACATAAAGCATTATCAAATCAATTATGTTCTGTTTATGAAAACATACTCAGTTGCTGGAGGGAAGATCACACTGTTATAAGCAAAGTGACTCCAGATAGCGAACCACAAGATACTAGGAAGAAACAAAATCCTACACGCTTCTTCACATGACTGTCCTTAACAGCTGTCTCTTTCCTCAATCAGGTTCTAGAAGAAATGCCTGCAATCTCCCCAGAACCAGTCCCAAGTAAAACCAAACCCACAGGTTTCCCAGCAATAGTCTGGCAGAATACACAAAGTGCACTGGGCTTGGGAATGTCCATCTCCGGCAAAATTTGCCATGCTCTAGTTAAAGGACTGTAATCTGTGAAGTCATCCAGCACATGCTGATAGTAATAAGTAAAAATATATTGGTGCACAGATGAGGGCCCTGGCTGCATTAATATTAACAGTTGTATTTATAACATTGAAACACTACAGCAAACTTCTCAATGACAACTCACTACCTTCATGTAAAGGACAAATGTGCCTAGGGAGCCTGTATAGTCTTCATCATTGGAGGTCTTTAAAAAGACATTAGGCATCTGCCAAAAATTACACAAGTACAGCTGATCACTATGTGGACAGACACCATTGACATCCTTCCAAACTCACACCTACAGAAGCTTATCCTTTAATCTATCCTAATTTTTAGCCTCAAAGTGGATTGATCTCTCCCTTCATAAGCTCCATGTCACCAGAAATCATTCCCAAAATGAAAATAACACCTCATAATATGAGACATCACAAAAAAGGTAAGTAGACAGAAATCCTAAAAAGCACACCAAGAAGCTTTGTGTATTTAAGGATTGTGAATCACCCCAATAATGCTAATTAGGGTCGGTTTGGACAATTTCATCAAAAAAGAAGCTGTAAAGCGGGGACAAGGCTCACAGGAAGTTAACAAACCAACAGAAAGGTGAATTATGTTCTCTACAGTTATTTATCAGTACGTCAAGACTTGAAAGAAAAACACCGGGCCAGCTAAAAACTCAGCCCAGAGAGACAGGGACTACAATTCCCCAGCAATGTCAGTGATCAACCAGAGTCTTGTGATCATTAGCAATGTTTTGTCAGAATTGCAGTATATAAAGTGGGGAGTGAGAGGGTGTAAAGCTAAAATACGATAACTGAATTTAAACAGCATCAGAGGGAACAAAGGCCTGAATTTTTAAAAGCTCAATTCTGATTCATGTGTCCAAATATGCGTTAGATTATGAAGAGTCAACTAGTACACATGCAAGCCTTCTGAAACAAATATGGCTATTAATGCCACAATAGGAATTAGCAACCATGGAGAACTTTTCAAAGTGAATTCTGCTTGCTTATGCTAAACAGACACACAAGACCTAAGAAAATCCATTTTTGAGGTATCTTGATAACTGCTCTCAAGTTTATAAGGCTCAAATGTGTCACATGGTTTCAAGCTCAGTACAGCTGCTCTGAGCATACTTCAGTTAACTAGGAATAATAATCAGCTAAACATTATTTCATAATTCTTTGCAATGATGTATATAAATGCCCAAACAGCAAATTACATGGTTTATAATGCTTTGAAATTAATGTATTAAAATTCACTTGCTATCACAGTCCGCCAAACCATAAGAGAAATTTATGTAGATAGTTCTTTCCACAAATTAGCAGGATGACCAATACAAAGATACTTCCACAGACACAATGTTCTCTCAAAAACTTTGGGAAAAGAGCTTTGCATTTCCAGTATCTATTTAGCTACATTATGATTGCTAGTTTCATGTGTCATACATGTGAAATACACAGGTAAGATATTGTCTCGTTCTGCCAGGTACATTCAACACAGAGTCAGCTGGCAAAAAGTGTGCTTTCTTTTCCTAATATATGGCCTAATTACCATTTAGGCTACTATGCAGCAATCTTTTTATCAATTAGCACAAATAGTCACTAGAGCCTGGTCTCAAGTACTTATCTGTTCAAATATCTGCCCAGAGCTGTCTGCATAATAAAGTACAATACACTCAATGTAGTACAGGAATCTCATGTTTATTTCACATCCCATGCTTGGCTAGCTAAGAAACATCTGAAGACACATGACAATTCTGTTAAGCCCAAGTAAGCTGCTTTCTTTCATTTTTCTTTGCAGAACAATCATCAACTTGTGTGATAAAAGCGATCCCAGATAAAAACTAAAGGATGGTAAGATACAGTAATGCAACTTGTGGATCATGTTGGTTGAGTTGCAAATACCGCACATTTGTAACTCCAAAACTCGGCTTACTTCATTTTCCCAAGGTTCCTGTAAGTTCTTACTTGTAGCAACTTCCAGCACCTTCAGTATGGTGGTCCCCTGCTGCCTCACCTTGATTTCAGAGCCACACCTGTGCTGTCTTGTCTCACCAGAGGAGAAAAGCTTTAGATCCTTCGACTCAATGATGGCTGAGGTCTTTTCCAACCTTAATGATTCATTGATAGTTACTGAATGCCCACTGGGTATAGGGAAATGTGAAGCCATGTCTAAAAGTCACAAGAAAAACTTCAGCAAAAAAGCATCATACCTCAACTACAAGGGCCATGTCTCTTATGTCTTGCTTGTCATTATGAGCCCAAACACTCACAAATTGTACAATACAAACAAAGAAGCTGTTATTTATTTGCCCTCAACCAAGGGACCTACAGATAGCCTCTGATGCACTTAATTAGTCGATATCTGTAAGCACTTTGATGATAAAAAGCAAGGTAATGCACCAAGTATTCCTACTGAGTACCCAGCAGCTCAAAAGCATCTTGCCAAAGTACAGCAATAAGCTTGTCCTTTTAAACCTGTTCATAATAATTACAGCTGTTAACAACAGATATTGTTCAGCTGAATGAACATGCTGAGACTTCAGCAAACAGCTCTCATCAATCTGACATTCTTACAAACATCCCTTGCTAAATGTCAAGTGAGATTTCCAGAGGGAAAGAAAACTGTCTTTCTCCACAGAAAAGGACGAAGTTTACACAGATAAGAACAGAAAGTGAGACAGAAGTGGAAGCAAATAACTGTTTTCAAAAAAGCTCTAAAATTACTGACAAGTACATAAACTATTAATAGAGGTTTGGTTCTAAGCAGGAGAAAGAATCATTTACAGGGCAGAAAACTGCTTCTTTTGGACACTGGTATTACTCTCCATAGCTAAAGAAGAAACCAAGAAAACAGTGATTTTAAATTTTTTTTTTCTTCACACTTCTGTTCTAGTCCTTTGAAGAGTTATTTGGAAGTAGCTCAACATGTGTTAAACTGTTCATTTATTCTTTAACATCCTAAACAAAAAGATAAAAACTTGTGGCACAGAGTAAGCCATGACATATTTCATTGTAATTCTATGTTATTTGCACAATTTCATTGTGCAGGTGGATTTTTCTGAAGGAACATCTGTAATATCTTGCTGATTGGAATACTCAGTGTTGCACTGGACTTCCACCAACAGAATACCCCAATATGCTGACCCATATGAAAACAATGAATGAGTGAGCATTAGCTAAGTAGCAAGATGCTCTTAAAGTGCTACCCCAACACAAGCACATCAAAATTACTAATATTTCAGTATCATTTTCTATTTGGAAAGTGGCCATTTGGTTAGTTGTTTTTTTTTTAAATCAAAAGGATGCCAAAATATTTTTAAATGGTTATAAAGTGCTTTAAAGAAATAAATCTCTAGCATGCCTTACTATGAACACCTCACTTCTCCGCATGTATACTGGAATTAGAATCATTTCCATCATGTGCATGTACCTTATTACCAGTAACATATGTATTATAGCCCTCTACACGTGTTTGATTTGTGCTATAGCCTTTCACATATACACATGAAGTCCTAGCATCTGCTGCTATTCAACAAGCTGCCACAAGGAGTTATGTTTTCAGAAGAGCAGAGGCCAGTGGTTCTCAAAGAAATTTTTATAGTTGAAAGAAACACAGAAGAAGAATAGCCCTACACTTCCCCAGTGCTTCTCAAAATAGCCCTGAAAGACTTCCAAGGACTGTTCTCCCTCCAAGCTTACAAAACTTCATTAACACTTCCATTTAACAGATGCAGATTTTTTTTTTTAATGAGGAAAGAAAAAAAAAAAGAGACCACTTTGTATTTCCAGGTTGAATCTAAAATTAATCATGCTTACACAGAATAAGTAGAATTACAAGATTTTTTTTCCAACTGGTGGATTCATAAGTATTAATGACTTATGAAATCACTTAGCCCATCTGTAAATCAAGCCACTAAATTTCCTACTGCAAGACTTGTTCTACGTGGCAAGCAAGAATAAGGTATTACACTTCAAGACTCAAGTAGATTAACAGAAATTGAAACAACGCTTATTTGAATTCAGTCACACACACTGTTATACTGGTAGAGAGGTTGACTATCGATATGGGATCACTTTCCAAGTCATTAGAGTCTGGACATGACTGGTTTTCTGACAGAGACATAGGTTTAATTTTTAAAGTCATAACTTCTATTTAGGCCAATTTCAAATTGAGATAATTAAAGGAAACTTCAGTATTTTGCAGCTTTGGACTTTGCACAAGTTTTAGCCCTTGGCCATAGCACTTCGCTGAAAAGCTTGCATCTAGGGGAGAATTGAAGATTTCAGGTCTTCCAGATTTAGGACCTTGTGACTTAAAAACTACCTTAAAAGCATGACTCAGGTAAAAGTAACGTGATTATGCACAGCTAAATTTACATGAATCATGAAACAAGACTTCTGAACACTTTATATTTGTCTGAATGGAATTTTACTCTGAGTCCTAAAGATAATTCTAATCCTACCAGCTATTCTAGCACATAAGCAGCCAGACAGTCTCTCTCTTTTCAAGGGAAAATATTCATTGTTCATTTAGGAACTAAATAGATCCAAAGTACTGTCATTTACTTTCTGGTACTCCACACTAACCAAATTTAACCTGGCAAAAGGACCCTGCAGCAGAGAAATAAAAAATTAAAAATATAAAGGAGAGGGGTACAGAGAGCATTTGTGTTCTTCCATCTAGGAAAGAAATGGGTTTTATAAAATTTTCCTTGTTCCAAGGTGCAAACAACCATTATTCATTACAGTTGCAAGATTGTTTTAGTCTCCTTCATCAAACCAAGTACCTTATACAGCGACCTCCACATCCCTGCCAGGGCACAGATGGCTCAATGGCTAGTGGTCAGATTAGGCAGTCCAGTCCACGCAAAAAATCCCAAAAGAATCAGAGAGGGTGATCAAAACTCATACATCACAAACAAAAGCTGCCCATTTCTTTCTCTAAACATTAAGGCCTTTTTTTTTTTTAACTGATCAGTGTCTGAAATAAGCTTAGGTCATTGTTCTGTTGCTCAATTCCTTCATTACTCAATGAACTGATTCAGCAAAGTTATTGTCATCAACATCTCTTCTTAACACAGTACTTAATGCCCTGAGCCTTAGCTCAGGTAAAGCAGGTAACAAATAAATTACATACCTGTACCAGAGAAGCTACTGTTATGAGAAAAGGAAGGGGGAGATTGGGAGAGGTAATAAGGTCATTTCACCTCATTTTTAATGGATTTACATGCTTGCCTGTAAGCATATTAAGCCCCAGCAATAGCCGCAGCTAATGAACTAATGAGTTGCTAGCACCACCTCCGCCTGTTCGCTTCGCGGCACGATGCTTTAACGCGGCCAGCCCGGCTGCCTCCCCACTCCGCTCTCCCCCTTCCCGGTGCAATTAGGCAGGAAAAGCGGCTGGACAGGTGCTCCACGAGCCCGGCTGGTGGCTGCTCCCAAGGCTTCCGCTGCACCATAATACACTGAATTTAGAAGAGGCGCTTCTTTAGGAGCTACGTGTAAAGCACCTCCAGGTCACCAAGAAAACAAACCGATTTTTAAACGACTTTCAATCGTGATAAAACTCAGTAAGGAGTCTGGAAAAAACAGCAAAGAGAAAAGATTATTTAAAGCAGAGATAGGACTCGCTTAAATCGTCTTCGAATGTTGGGCTCCAGATACAGCCTTTCTAAAGGCTTGCAGAGGAAGCACCATGGAGGAAAGCTTTTATGGGAGAGGAGGCAAATAGCTGTGTTTAGCGAAACATGTAACTAATGTCTGGAGACAAGGCAGGGGGGACAGTGGTTCCAACTCCAGTTGAAACCTAATCTTCTTTCCACAGGCTAAAACAAAAATGTCATCTAGAAATCTTCTGATAGTTGTTCACCTCACAAGTACAAGAAGTTTTAGTGTTTTGGACAGAAAAACAGCTTCTGTTGTAGCAGAAGCCATTATGACAGAAGCACTCAAAACTTCTGAAATAATAGATGCGTGTATATGCTCCTACACACTATTTCTAGCTGTATAAACAAGAATTGGAATGGATTTCTAAATAAATAGTGTGTTACTCTCTGAATAAAGACTGAAAATGTTAGTGTCATACAGTGTTAAGAGAATGATGAAGGCAGCACAGACAAGGGGTATCTGTATTTATGAAGATTTGAAGTCAAAAGGCAAAGTCAATTCAAGTTATTTCATAAAAGAAACTAGCCTAAAGTATTTTGATACAGACACAACCTCATTGACAGTGACAGAACATCATAACTGACTGAACATAACAAGACTGAAGTGTTACTAACTGTATTCATAAATCATAGTTGTATTTATGCAGAGGATGGTAGGGACTGTCTTCACTCACTGCTTTTTCTTGTTCAGATTTGGAATTATAAATTATTTTTAAACTTTCTAGGGGAAGACTACACATACGTAGCAATCAATGCAAACATATTGTTTAAATTTTGTCTGTCATATCCAAGAACTGAAAATATTAAACCCTACATAGTTTCATCACCTCTTAAGAATTTGCAAGTTCTTAATGCAATAATTTCCAAAACCAGAACTGAAAGCCACCATCTTTATGAACCATTTTAAACAAATCTTCTGTACCACAACAGATGAGAAGGGGTCAAATGTTACCATGCTGTTCTGTGCTTCAACTGTAAATAAAAGCCTAAATTTAAATATATTTCCTCTGTAAAGGAATAAATACCAAGGTGGGTGAGGGTGAAAATCTGCTTTTTATTAATAAATTTCTATTTTTGGATCCTCCAGTCAATCTCAATAGAAAATAACAAGCCAAACATTAAATACTATGGGATAGTTCAACAAGTGCAACAGGAATATGTTGTATTAATGGCTTATTAGAGTCCATAAATTTAAGAGTAATCACCACAGTCAGATTACTTTTTGTTGGAAGCCTATAATCTTCATATTCATTAAATGCCATATGGATCATCTTCAGGGGGCAAAGATTCCTCTAAATTTGTGACTATAAGGTTCAAGGCACCACAATCTTAACTCTGTTAAAACTCTTGCTACAGGTGTTATTTTACCCAACACTGCAATCAGAGCCTTTGCTGGGATCAGCTAGCTGCTGTAGGGTCTCTAAGCCCCGGAGCTGCTGCAAGGTCTAACTCTTCTGAATTCTACCAGTCAGTGTCCTCAGAGCTTTATCTGTCCTCAAGTTTCCCTATGCAGCTACAAAGCAATTAAAGCAGCTCAACACCTGTATGGGTTTTGTAATATTCATCTCTATTATTCAAACTGATCTCACAGTCCTACTTTGTTGTTTCTACCCTTGGGGGAAACAGAATCAACCTTGCAATTCCAGAGCAAGATTTTTAACATGATGTATTAGCATAAGCTGCTGTACAGACGGAGGCTGGATCTTCACACCCACTGTGAACGGGGGGCTATGCAAAACAATGGAAAGCAAGACACGGCCTCCAATACAGCAAGTCAGAACTTCATGGTTGATTTAGTGACTCAACTCGTGCTTAATTCTTCTCAAATTATTCTTGGGCTAGTGTGGAGAGAATGAGTCAGAAGTTGCTTGCATATTTCATCTCCATCCTTATCAGCAAAGGGCATGCAAGCAAGCAAAGAACAAGAATGAACTGACAATGGCAATATTTACAAACAAAGCCAAAACTAACCTTGCTAATGACACAAAAGCTGCCCACTATCCTGACACGGTGATCCACTTTTATTGCCCTCATCCAATGTGAATAGCAGTTGCATCAGTTCTAGCTAGAGCTCGTTGCAGGTAGTTCAGCTGCAGGCATCTCCAGTGTGATCCATTTCTCCATCTGTCCTGCACTACTGCAGTGCAGTTTTCAACCTCTTTAGCCAATGAAGGTAATGCAAAAGGCAGCAACAAGGCAATACTAGTGTACTGATCCTCACTCCTCCCTGGGGAAGAGCAGCTTAATAGAATGATTTTGGCATTAAAGGTCACAGGTAGCAAAAGACCAAATATCTGAACCACAGCCTTGACCCTTACAACAATGCATTGGTTGGGCATCCCATTTTGCACCAATTCTGCCAATTTAAATAGTATAATCTCTATAGGGAAGTATTGCTTTATCTAACAAAATGACTGCATTGTAACAGCCATTCAATAACAAATTCTAAAAAATTACTGCTTGCTGAGTGCCTGCAAGTAGAAATTGAAAGCCAAAAGCATTTCCTCATTTCATGAAACTTAGGGCATCGCATCTATAATGAAATGCCATTAAAGATATTTGTTACTGTAATACAGAGAAAGCAAGTTAATCAGAAACAGGACAAGCATCAGAAGTACACAAGGTGGTGGCAGGGAAGCTTCTCAGTTTTGTCCTGAGGGGTAGTAGCAATGCACTGGGGGAGCAATTTACCAGCATGAAATAGCTCAATAACAGTTTTAGTGGTCTATACAGTACATAAATCTATAAACTCTTTACCCTACAGGAAAACTGGTCACAGAGAAAGTAAAAGCAAGTAAGACAGATCACAAAGTAGCTGCATATGCTTATAGTAGATAAAGTAAAACTATTCTTTCTGACCATACCTACCTGAACTTTGTTCATGTCAACAAGCACAGAAAAAGAGCCCTCTCCCTCCAAAAGGGCTAGAGTACTACCCTGGATTTAAAGGCAGTGCATAATTCCAGTAATATTGGGGATTATCATGTCTAATGGACAGATCATGTATAATGAGACAATTGGTTAGGTGTATTATTTTCTTTTGTCTACTGAAACAACAGAATTCAACAGACTTCCAATCTGGGACAAAAGCAAGGACAAAACACATTAGTTGCATCTCATATCATCCACACATCAACTCATTCCCAATAATAACATCAAATCATAAAAATAAAATTGAGACTCTAGAGAACTGAAAAAAAATCCCAACAGCTCAAGTAGCAGCCTTTAAGATGTGATGTTAAAAGAAACACCAAACCACCATAGTATTACAGTAGTAGTCTTGCTCAAAACATTTTTAGTGTAGGGGCATGTTCATGATTTGTTTTAAAAAAGGAAACAATTAAAGCATTTCTTTTGCTTTGTAATATTAAAAATTCACACAGAGTATTACACTAACAAAAGGCAATTTCTAGTCCTATTACTAACAATGGTGAAAAGCCCATGTAACCTTAAATTCTTAATGTTTTCTAGTGTCTGTGTTATCCTACTAAAATCAAATGGAACATCAGGGCCTTTTGTAGAAGACAAGATCTTCTTGCTCCAGTGACCTTCTCTCCACTGCTTCTTGTAGTGCTCACCGCTAGGCTTAAATAATTAAACACATCTCAGCCTGAAGTGACTTCTGAAATGGACCTACATTTGAAAAGTACTATTTAGACAACAATTTGTAGAACAACTGGAGGTCAAATGTTTATTCTCATAAACTGATATCCTTATTGGAAATACCTACTCATTTCCATTGCCCAAGGGCCTGGACAAGATCATGAAAGCAGCCTTCTAGTACGCCAATTACCGTTAAACAACATGGAAAGAAAGAAAGTCAACTAGCAGTAACATTCATAAGTAAAAGAATTTACGTGTTAAAAGCTCAGGTATGGTTTCTGCTTAAAAAAAGGAGACCACCGTCATTGTGTAATAGACATGAAACTAGGACAAAATAACCTTAGGAAATAATTACTCATGTTACATCTAGAAATGAATGTTATTCTCCCAAATACTCATAGATTTAGAAAGCCCATTCTGTCAAGTCATGACTTTTCTCCTCCCTCAATGAAAACAAAACTCACTTCTACCAGCAAAGTAAAGATTTATGAATATCAGAGCAGTAACTTTATCCATCTCTACTTCCTCTGTACCCCCAAGGCTATGACTTTATAGGGTTTCCTATATTGTCCTACAGTTTCCCTTCCCACATCCAAAAGCATAAAGAGAAGGGTGGTTTTGGGGAAGCTTGCTTCCTGCTGACACCAACATAAACATTTCAAGTTGAGTCATTCCAAGACAGAGACAAAAAAGGAGGTCTATGTCACAGAGAGATAAGAGATGCTGAAGTAAGCTACTCTTCTCCACTGCTAGACCTCAGAATCTTCCATTACAGATGGAAAAATCATTGAAATGTTCATGATTCAAAGCAAAGCTTTGATTTCAAATGGGAAATTACATTACATAAATACAAGTATTTTGGACAGATATTTTACTAAGTTTCTCCTGCCTTTCTACATTATGTAAACACGTCTAGTAGAACATATAACTCATATAATATAAAAATATAATGTTCAATGAGACAGGTGTGGAACTTCCATTCCTGTAAATGAAAAGAAGACTTTGCATCTCCGCCTACTTCAGAAAAAAAATACAATAATAAGAATTAAGGCAGATTAAGAGACTCTTTTAGGCAGCTTAAGACCCTTAAGCACACACTCCCAAGCCAAGTATTTATAATACAAGAATTCTCCTAGTTACCTCTCTCAACTGTCACTGTTGTCAGTATTGCATAAAGCTGCTTAAACTATAAAGCTGATTGTCAAGGGAATCCCAGTCTGAAGGGATCTTTTGTGGTCTGAAAGGGTTGTGACTTCTGTAAAAGGAGGGCACCAGGTTATTGCAGCCAGCCTTGAATATCAATGACAAAGGAGGAAAAGGAAAGCTCACAAGTCAGGCTGTACTCTCTCTCCCTTACCACTCATCTAAATCACATGGTAGTTGCAGGGCAGGACAGAGCCAAGGAGGACCAGGGCAATCCTTGCTCCCCTAGGCCACTTTGCTCTCCAGTAAAAAGCACAGACACTCTCCTGCAGGTCACAGGGAAACAAAAAGTGCCTCTGAGCAGTGCTACCGTACACAGCCCACTCCACTGCAATTTCAGAGGCAATAAACCACGTGGAACTGGTGTGATGCAAAATATGAAGAGGAGAAAGAAAAGCGTTTACTTCCTGATGGCACAGGTTACATTAATCCAGCCATACATTAACTCAGCCAAATTCCTCTGCATATTCTAGAGTTGATAACATAAAGCTATTCATGATTTTTTAGTTGCTGAAGATGGTCAAAGCTTACACAGCTTTGGCTTATATTTTTCATGGAAGACATGGCTGATTACATAAAAACTGCCATTGTCAAATATTCTGAGGTCTAGTTTATGATCTCCAGGAATCATAACATTTCTTTTCCAGTAATGAAATCATTTCTTTTCCAGTAATGAAAATACCTACCCATTCAGTTCTATTACATGATAACAAATTTTCAACATATCACTTGATTTGAACCTGTTTCTAGCTACTTAGGCTCTTGCATACCTACATAATAAATTACCTCTTCTGCATGCCACAGTTTGCTTCAGGCTTTCTAAATTCAACTGATCCTAACATTAACTGTTTTTAGTTAATGAGAGGAATGACGTATAGCTGAACAGATAAAGAACATGACTAATATTTACAACCCAACTTAAATACAATAACTCAAGAGTGTTTGGTGGGGCAGTACTTCCACAAAGCTCTGATTTTTATTTTTACTTTATATATATATTCCTTTATTTAAGAAACTGTAGCTCCAATTTCCTAGACAAGTCCAAGCCTTTAAGTTTTCAAAGCTTTTTTCAAGAGAGCCTCAAATCCCTTATGGAGTTTTCATAATGCCACTCCTGTTACTAATCTTATTCAAAATAAAAATGGAGACTTGAGACCTGACTTATTTCTGAAGCATATGCTTGAGATGCTTAAAAGAACACTCTACAACCCATTTTCTCCCAGCCAAACTGCCAAAATACACTTTGCATGCAAAATGAAAACTTTCTTCCACATGCAGTCTGAACAATGCAATTCCTACTTATACTCTTGCAAGAATAGGAAACTACTTTTGCCTTTGGGGTAATCTCTGAATTCACCTTATTCCACCCTTTTCTCTCCAGTTTTTCCTATTGAACTTCCTGCTTTCCAGAAGGCAGCTACTCTTGCAGATTTTAAGTAGGTAGGTCATTTAGTTTCAAAGTGCATAATTTTTTTCCTGAAATAACCAAGGGTATAGTGAAGATTTATAGGTTTGCATGAAATGGACAGTTATCGTGAGTGGCTCCAGAGAAAATGAAAAATAGGTTGAAAAAAAAAATGCAGCCCCAACATGAGAGCCTTTGGAAAAAGGCCTAACCCTCAGAACATTCACCTTCGCTTTGTCCCTTCAACTAGAAGCTACTAATGATGCTTTCAACAATGCTTAACTGATGAACAGTAAGTGGTGAGGGGGAAATCACACAGCCAAAGAAGTGCCATCCCTGAGTTTACATAATTATACCAAAATGATGTCTTTAATGTGTTTAATAAGCCAGTGAAGCACCACTTCTAGTACAGAAGCATTGCTTTTCTTTCTCATTTGCCAATTTATTGCTGGGACACCAGACAAGACAGTAAAGTTTATATACCAGTAGACAAACTTGAAAAAGCAAGCCAAGATTCTACAAAAAATATGCCCACTTCTTGATAGCCTCATGTTGCACTGACAGCATGTTCTTCTACAACTAAACAAGATAAAGGGGAGGCCCTCTATTACTCCCACAAGGAGTTAAATGCAATTAAGTAAACATTTCCAAAAAAGAGTTACTGCCCTCCCACCTCACTTGTGATCTTTCCTTCATACCAAGTCAGCTGTTTCAGAGAAGCTAAACAGAGACTGATATATGCCTGTTCTTACTCTTGTAAGCACGACAACAGGACTGGAACTTATTCTGTAGTTACTAGTACACGCTGGACTTCACAAGTCCTTGACATAAATTTAACCTACCAAAACAACATCTAAAATTACCAAAGAGGTTAGAATGAGCCTCATGGAAGAAAATCTCCTGGCCATGGGTTGCAAGATCAAAGATAAGTAAAAAACGCAGGAAGAAAAGCCCTTCATGACTGCAGTTATGAGCTTTATTTAAGCCTGCTTTTGTTTTACACCTTTCTGTTAGCCTCTGCAAGGCACAGAACACAAGGAATACTTACCACTGATGGCCAGTAAAGAAATTTTGGCAGATTATAAAACAATTGTGCAAAAAGTTTCTTCAATACACACGGGGAAGAGACCTAGATTTCTTGCTACAGTTCTGCCTCTGCAGTATCTGTTCTGAGAAAGTCTCCAGTTTCTGAAGAATTCTCTGCCCACCACCCTCCCCCAGGATCAATAGGATTCTACCTTATGTAACCACTCTAAGTTTGGCACCAAGAGCTCTTCCATGGCAGCATCTTGCAGATCCTGAGAACACCAAAACACTAAGTTTCCTCCTTAGCAGTATGAAATGTCTGTAGAAAACTCAGCATACCACTGGGTCATTTGATCTTAACTTTGAGAATTTACCATCACTATCTTAGCAGTCTAAAAAGTAACAGCCTCTCGAAAGCAGGTACCCACCTATACATACCATGCTCTCAACACTACTCTTCTGGACCACTCCTGAAAGCTACAATATCTAAATAAATATATTCTCTCATTTTGAAAATTTTTGTTATACAACTCAAAAGTACAAGAACTTCTGCACTAATTTGATAAAAATATAAGGAACTCTTTCTATTAAAGGATGCCTTCTTAGCTACCTCAGCCTGTGAAAAGCCAAATAATAAGTAGCACCACAATGGGTATATTCCCTAAACAACCCAATTAACTGTCTTCTTGACAAACTAAGAAATTAAGCAAATCTCCCAAACAAACTTCACTTTCACACTTCCCACTAGGAATACTGAAATTTGTTTTAGAAATTAAAGTTAACTGGGTTTAGATTCAAGACTCCTAAGTAGTATATTATCTGCCATGTTTGCTTGGTAGCCCAGGAACAGGAATTTGGAGTCTCCTTGACTCCTAAACCTTATCCTTTGACACAGAATGAAAATAAATGGGAAGGAGAGTAATCCAGAAACAGAGGGGGGAATGCAATTTACTTCATTCACCTAACTTGTCAATTCAAAGGATGTTTTTGTAATTTCATTTTTCTTTAAGAGGCAAAACGTAAATTTGTACTTACTATTAATTCTTTTAAAGAGTTAAGAACCTTAAGTCCACCTGCACAAATTTCCAGTGATTAGACCATTTGTCAATGTAGTACATGTTCATAAGCAAAGTGTTCCTGATTAACTACTCTTTCCTGCCTCCTTATTTCAAAACCAAGCCAGTGTCATCACATTAGCGTAAGATAATATTGCGGACCAACACAATGAGTCAGCAATCAAAATGACGTGTTCTGCCATCCCACGGAGCTTGTTCTTTTGGTTTAAGTCCTGGAATTGCTGGTACATCTCCTCTCTCCCATCCTCCCCTTACTTCTAAGCCACTGCACTGCTTCAAGCTTGCCTTACCAGTTGTCAGCCCAGCTTGTTTCAGAAGAAAGAAAGAATTCATGTGTAAAGTACCCTGGGTCTCAGAAACACAGAAACATGTGCTGGAAAAGGTTAGTGCCTGGTTGGCTGACTTCAGCAACAAGAAAAGGAAGCTGCTCAATTAACTGGAACTAAGTGAAAAAGAAATTTCAGTTATCTTCCACTTATTCTTGAAACAATGTTTAGACAATTCAGCTCATGAGAATCTCATTGTACTCATATTCCTACTGAGACACTTTACCTATGACACACTTACTGCAAGACCTGTGCAGGCCTTGCTGTCATATTCCAGCAAGATGCACAAAGCGTAGTGGATTGAGCTCACACAAGCAGCCAAAGAGCACAGAGGAGAAAGCATTTTACACATTAGGTGAGACTGAAGGCATATGGGGCATTGCATTATGAAATGCAATTGAAATCCTTAGGGTCACTAAAATGAAACACTTAATATTCTTTTTACAGATTAATTACTGGTTTGGGTTTTTTTTAAAAACAAAAAAACCCCCACACGGTCCAACTGGTGCTAAAGCCTGTTCCCACATAAAACCTGCTAGAACTGAGTATTATTCATTTCCATTCTTGCCATAAGAATAGCAACGGTATTAAAAAACAAAACTGATCCTGTGATAACATGTTTTGTTACATACAAAATCATGTATAAGAGATACAAAAAACCCCCCAAAAATAGCAAGTGTGACAGCATAATTAAGAAATCTGAATCAAAAACCCAGAAAAGTTCTAATGAAAATCTACTAAACCAACACAATTGGGGAACATGGGAAGAGAAGCACAAGGTTTCCTCTTCAGTGAGCCTGTTAAAATACAAAATAACCACCATTTGCTTTAGTCTGCAATATAAGGAGATAATGAAAAAACACGACTACATGAAAAAACATATGATTAATAACAGCTGAACACCATGAAGAGTGATGACATACTTCTTTTCCAGCATACAGGTGACTGCTCTTCCACTCGGTTTAAGGCAACACTACTAAATTATACTCCATACACCAGAATACATAGAAATGGAAGTGAAGAAAAACGTATCGTCTTTTTTGCCAAAACATGAAAGTTTCATCTGTAGACGGAACATTTGTCCCCTGCTTTCATCCAGTCAACATCTCTGCTTTGATGGTCTCGTTCTATACTTCAATTCTAACATCAGAGTAAAGCTCTAAAAACCATGAGTTGTCATTTCTTCTCACACACACACTTTTTTTTTTTAGCCCTCATTACACTGAGACTGTTCCCCATAGTTAAAAGGGAACATAGCTCATTGCCTGCTGAAATAAGATTGCTGTGCTACATGCAACTGGGGCTTGAGGAAAGTACAATGAGGGAAAACTACGGCAAACTGCATCCTGCCCAGAAGCAGATCTGTTTGGCATAATCATATACAGTAAATGCACATGCAACACAGAAGCATCACTTCCAGAAAATGAGGGGAAACACACCTATAACCAGTTCTCCTTTCTTCCTTAATCCATCTCTAAAGCTATTATGCAAAACCAGTGGGAAATAGAGGGACTGACTGACAGGATGCAATAATATAAAGTGATTTGATTACTCTGAAGCAGAGCCTTTTCATTAAGTTTTTAGCTTTACAACACAGGATCTATTACAAGAAGGGTCATTATACTTCTCTGTACCAAATAGATCATCCTATTTGATGTGTCCTCGTATTTACGAATCTGATGTAATTCCCCTTTTCTTTGCATACATTACATATGCGTACATCCTTATAGAAGCCCCTCAGCATCTGGTTATTTAGTGGAACTGTATTTTGATCCCTGTCTTTTTACACTACATATCCAGCTATGCAGTATTTCAAAGAGATACCATATTATTCAATATTAGTCATTCATATCCATATTATTGAAAAGGCATGAGTACCTAGCAATTGCACTTGGAGAACGAAGCATCTTTGAAATGTATTTACAGATGGTTTTCCTACCTCCTTGGGAATGCTAAGTACTATCAGTGCAGCAATAAAAAAAAAGCTCAACTACAAGAGCTCTGAGTCTATGGCAGTGCAATGGTATTTTATTTCTATTACTTAACAGAATGATGGGAACGGCTACAACAGTCATACTGTTACAGTAGAAACTGCATTGGTGGAAGGGGGTGCAGGGGGAGGCAAAGTACCAGGTTGAAATACTGAGTAGCACCAGAGCAATACAACTGATAGATCTCCAGAAATTCTGGAGTGCCATGAGCCATGCTGGATGAGGCATTTACTTTGGTCACCTGAGTGCTTAGTAGCACCCCCATCCCAAAAATTAATAGCCCACAAGACCCCATTTGTGATTGGCACTTTATACCATAAGAGTTGTTACTGTTTGGTCCTACATATTGCCAAAATCCTGTAGGGAAAAAAAAAAAAAAAAGCAAGCAGCATTCAAAGGTTAATGAGAAGCAAACAGATGAACTTCATGTAAGCGGATGCACAAATCGACAAATTTCTATTCTGCTACCTTCTCCTTTGGCTAACAGCAGCAGAAACAGCTTTGTACTTACATATTCATCATTCCAGAGCTGACTGAAATGCAGAGAAAAAAAACTAGACAAGACTTATGAAAATATGGAGGCTTCTACTGAAAATACTGCATAAACTATATTTCTTGCCCATTCTAGATACTTCCCAAATATTTTAACTTGTTTAATAAAAATATTTCTCTTCCTAGAAATTCTAATACCTTTGAAATAAAAGGAGCTTTACAGTGCTATTTAACTAACATTTTCCAGGAGCCCTATAGATTATTATTTTGCAAGCATTTTTACTGTGCAAATGGCAGGGGAAGGAGGGGAAAAAAAAACAGAAAAGGAAGTAAAAAGGGGATGCAAATTACAAGCACAGACTTTACAAACACCACACTCTGTATGCACCCAGTACTAATGTTTTAGCCTTTTTCCCCTACTTTAAGCAAGCAAGCAGGAAACAAACAAGGAAACAGAAGGGGTAAGACAATCCCCTGGACTTACCTTTAGTACAGTCCCTCTATAAACTTCTCACAATGAAATTTAAATTCCTCCAAGTGGATTTAATTCTTCTAGCTTTTTTCTTCCTCGAGTCACACAGAAGCAAAACAATTAGTTTTCAGAGGTTCCATTTACTGCTCTTCCATCCCCAGCAAAATGCGTCCAGGAGACTAAGCCAAAAGTAAGCCCAGAACTCAAAGGCAATTGGAAAGGGAGCGTAGGGGGTTGCTGAAGGACCAGATTGTGAAATTCAGTAGCTTGAGCACAGAAATATCCTACTGTACAATATACCTGGTTTCTTGCTCACCAAAAAACTGTAGTGCAAACTGTCAGTAGTAGCCTCCAATAGCTGCTGTGTGTGCTGCAGATGGTATGTCTCACTGTTACCTTCCCAGATGGGTAGAGGATTCAGAGAGCAGCAAAACCAGGGGGTCGACTCCAAACCAGGTGGATTGCCAGCCACTCATTCACTCAGTCCAATTAATCAAGACAAGAACAGCTCAGTCACCGGAGGTATCTCCTTCCAGGGTGCACAGGATTATGGCAAGGTTATTAATCTTGCTTTGCTGCATCCCCCCCACCCCCTACATTCAGCAGCCTGCACCGAGATGATTGCCAGCTCTGTCTCTGTCCCTGTTCTACTGCATTTTGCTCAGCCCTCTGTTGCTGCAAGTGAAACACAGAGGAGGGAGGAATACTAATAAGGTGGTTAGCTACAGTTTCTTTAAGGCATTCTACATACTGTGTGCGCGTGTGTGTGCATGCATCTGTGTGTGCATTTTCCGTGAGGCAATCTGGATTTCTTGGCAGCTGAAATCGGACTTGTTTCTACATCAAAGTCTGAATTAATCTGGATTATCACCTAATGAATATCAGAGCCAGCAATTGTATTTTACTTAGGATAAGAGGACGGTACTAAATGGTCCAGAAGATTAGGACGGCAGCAGTGGTTATAGGGGGAGGGAGTGGGGGGTTGGTAGTGTAGAAACCACACTACACCCAAAAGAGCATAATCAGTTAAAAATTTTGTTCCAAAGGGATCCTTTTAGCAATGTTTTAAAAGTCATTCTTCTGCCCTGTACCAGTTGGGATTTTAAAATCAGCACTATATTATCCATCTTTAGATTAGGCAGCAATATGCAGAGTCAAGTAAATATTTTTAGAAAAGAAAAGATTTCTGGCAGGAAAAGAAAAAATTAGAATGTCAGTGGAGGCAGACATCCAGCACTACATTTAGGAAGGTGCTTGAAATTCCCTCCTTTACTGAGAATTGCTCTGTGAAAACCTTTCACTTATGAAATGAGTTTAGAGTTCTCAGTCCAAGAACCAAAACAGATTTTCCATGTATCACCTAAACAGCTGACCTGGACTGGTTCATGAACCTGAGTATTCTGATGTGGTAAGTACAAGTCCTAGCTGTAATTCACTCATAAAATATGAAAACAGTCATATTGCCTTTGCTTTCCCACAGGTAATTCAGACCCTTTGCATCAGGTTCAGGATGCAAACGCTGCTGTCTCACTTGTCATCCATAATTTCAGCTTTTTGCAGCAGATGACACTTCAGACTCCCTCAGAAACATGAAAGCAAAA